>CM057347.1:527229896-527317396 GCA_030015575.1 Agapanthus africanus | reverse complement strand
GTCTCACATTCGAATGCGACGAATCGGCTGCCTCTTTCACGTAAAAGTCCTCAGCGTCCAAAATCTCCCGGCCTCAACCAACGGCCTTCGCCTCTGCGTTTCACTCCGCAAAATGGAAACAAAGGAAGGGTCCGTGTGCACTGTGCCTGCACGTGTCATGCACGGGTCAGTGGAATTGGAAGAGACTCTGTTTGTCAAGTGTAACCTCCATTGTAAAGGGAAGTCGCCTGAGTTTGAGTCATGCTTGTTCTTAATCTCAGTTTTCGAGGTTGATGCCCCCGAGTTTGATATTGGAGTTAATATTGTGGACTTGAGCTTACTTGTTAAGGAATCTATAGAGAGGAGTTTCGAGGGGGGAAGAGTGCGAGAGTGGGATATGAAGTTTGGGCTCTCAGGGAAAGCAAAGGGTGGAGAATTGCTTCTCAAGTTAGGGTTTCAGATTATGGAGGAAGGAGGCGTTTCGATCTATAGCCAGAGTAAAGGAAAGGGTTTATCTCCTCCTCCTCCTCCTCCTCGTCCTATGAGAACTCCACTAGAAAATTTCTTAAATTTGAAGTACCGGAAATTTGAGATTGTTGACAAGGGTATCGAAAAAGTAGAGAATATAAAAGAATCGCGAGAGGTAGTAAAAGAAGTGATTCATCAACGAATAATGGAGCTAGAATCAATTGCTAAGGAAATCAAGGCCCTCCAATCTACAATGAGCAAGGTTGAAAGAAAAGAAGTGCAAGAGTTGGATGCCAATGAAGAAACAGCGACGAGAAAGTACCTTCAAATGCTTGAGCTAGGAGACGATGAAGAGCCAAATAAAGAAAATCTCAAGAAAACATCAGAAATTGAACCTACTTCCGAAATGGTTCTTGTCCTCAATCTTGGTAAGGGCTTGGGCCCTGTAATTCAAACAAGAGATGGAGGTTATTTAGTTTCGACGAACATCTTCAATACAGAAGTTAAAAGAGAAGAGATTCCGAAACTCACAATGCAGATCTCAAGACCCTTCATCCTTGAAGACCAGCAACAAGGTGGCGTGCTCGAACTGTATCAGAAGCTGGCAGCCACAGACCCACAAGAACTGATCTCAAATCTGTCGTCTTTAATGGCCATGGATGAATTAATGGGCAAAACAGCTGAGCAAGTAGCATTTGAAGGCATTGCATCGGCGATCATCAATGGGAGAAATAAATATAACGCAAGCTTTAGCGCATCCAAATCAATCGACACGACAAAATCGATGGCAAAGGCAATGATCAAAGGTAACATAAATGAGGATTCAATGACAATAGATGAGATTTTAGCATTCTCGATACAAAAGATAGAGGTTATGGTTGGGGAAGGCCTCAAGATTCAAGCAGAGATGGCCGAGGAAGAGGCTCCTTACGAAATTTCCAATTCAATCAATGAAGAAGAACAAAATAATCTCCTCGATTCTGCAATTTTATTAGAGGAATGGGAAAGGAATTGTGATTCAAATGGCAGCATAAAACTTATAGCAACGATACAGCCAAGGGATCCAATTAGGCGATACGAGCCTGTAGGCGGGCTACTAATTGCTTTTGTGGAGGGAGTGAAAATAGAAAGTGGTACAAAAGAAGACGAAGATAGATTTAAGGTCATAGGGATTCATATTGGGGGTATGAAGTTGAGATCAAGAGAGGGGCAGAGAGAAAGGCTTAGTGCAATGCAGTGGCTTGTGGGGATTGGGATGTTGAAATTAGGGAAGAATAAGAAAATAATGGAGGCTAAGTTAGGGAAGGATATGATATGGAGCTTGTCATTAAGATTGATGGGGGATATGTGGGTTAAGCCTATGAGGAACCCTAATGTGAAGTTTTTGTAATAAATGGTATGTTTCTGTTCTTTGTAATCTGCAGAAATGCAAGTGAAATAAATTGTAATAATGAACAATGAAAGCGTTTGAGTTAGTCTTTCATGTGTTATTCAATAAATATATGATGACAGCCACAATAATGAAGAATACATCCTAAGAAAAGAATTTACAATTAAAAAAAATCAAAATATTTAACTTATAGCGTATAGAATTCACACCGAATGTGAGAAAACCTTGCAGTTCACCAGTAATCTCTGCAAGAACAAGACCCTTCTTTAAAATGATGAAACCTGACAGCATCCCTTATCACCAACTCCCGGCCCTCAACAAGAGATATCATCTTCATCACATTATGACAATCTTTGCATATTCTCAAATTCTTCATAACATGAATCGGCATCCACAAAGGCAGGCTAATAAGCCCAAAAGCCACTGCCAGTTTCTCGCTATGAATGCTTTGCAATCCGTGACAACTAGTATCTCTCACGTACCCCAAACCTTCGATCTTCTTCATAATCCCCTCGAGAAATTTCAGAACATCATTCATTTGAGGATGATTCATATCATCTGCAGTAAAAGTACTGATGGTGTTCTTAACTTCAATCCAACTGCAGCCTGGATTTTTTCTAATCCCTCGCTCTTTCATAAGCTTTCTTATTTCTGCAGAGCTATCCAACTCTCCTCCGTCTGCATATATTTTTGCGAGTAAAACATAGCTCCCTGGATCCTTTGAATCCAACTCAAATATTTTCTTTGCAGCAAACTCAGCGAGCCTTGTATCATTGTGAAGTTTGCAAGCACCAAGCAATGCTCCCCAGACTTCAGCACTCGGTTTTATTGGCATGCTATCTATTATGTCCTTTGCATCTTCGAGCAACCCAGCTCGGCCTAAGAGATCGACCATACAAGAAAAATGCTCGATGCCTGGGGAGATTTTATAACTATTTTTCATCGAAGTGAAGTAAGATTCTCCTTCTTGTACAAGCCCAGAATGACTACAACCTGAAAGAACTGCAACATAGCTTATATAATCAGGTGTTGTTCCATTTTGCAGCATATTTTCATAGATTTCTATTGCTCCATGCCCCTGACCATGTTGAGCATAAGCAGTGATCATAGAGTTGTAAGAAACCAAATCCTTTTCTTGAATCGAATCAAAAACTTCACGAGCCTCTACAATTTTTCCGCATTTTGAATACATAGTTATGATCCCATTAGCCACCGATGTATCAGAATCGAGTCCAACCTTTAATGTGTGGGCAATTATTTGGTTTCCAAGTTTAAGTGCCCCAATATTGGCACAAGCACTTATACTTGTCACAAATGTAACCCATTCGGGCTTTACTTTATTTTCTCTCAGCATCATAACATACATTTTAAGCCCCTCTTCTTCTTGTTCATGTTGTATGTAACCACCCAACATGGCATTCCAAGTTATTACATTTCTTATAGCCATTGCATCAAAGAATTCACGAGCTTTAGTAGTATTTCCCAACTGAGAATAAGCAGTGATCATGCTAGTTGACGTTATTATATCTCGCGAAGGCATCATGTTAAAAATCAACTCAGCATTCTCAACACTCCCACATTTTGAATATACTGATAGTAAAGCATTCGACACAGGGACAGAGGAACTGTATCCAGACTTTAGAGCAAGACAATGTAACTGGCTCCCTGGAATTGAATATGTTCTATTATAGCAAGCGCTTATAATCGTCGCGAGGGTGAATTGATCAAACCACACTTGTATTTTCCTCATATTATTAAACAATTGAAGAGCCTCTTCGAAACGCCCATATTGGGAGTATCCACCAATAAGGGCAGTCCATGAGACAGTGTTGGGGTTTGGAAGCAACCCAAAAGTTCTCCTTGCGGATTCCAAGTTGCCACATTTTGCATACATATCAACAAGAGCACTAGCTACATACACATCAATTTCCCATTGAAACTTGATGATATGAGCATGGAGATGTTTTCCCCAATCCAGATCTTGAATGCTCGTAACCGCACTAAGAACGCTAGAGTAAGTAGTGGAATTTAGCTCAAATCCTCTAGTGAGCATATCTACGATCATTGCTAGAGTTTCTCTAGCAAGCCCGTGTTGAGATAGTATCGAAACCATCGTGTTCCATGAGATTGTATCTCGTTCTCGCATTCCCTTAAACAATTCTAGTGCACGATCGACACCATATAAATTTGCATACCCCAATATCATACTATTCTGAATGAAAAGATTCGGGCTTTCCAACTGCTCGAAAACTCTAACCGCCAAATCAACCAACCCGCATTTGATGTACATATCAACAAGCGACGAATCAACTCTCGGGTCACTATCAAAATCCAATTTTGTCAAGAACCCATGAATCTGCTTCCCAAATCGAGAACATCCAAGCGCTCCACAAGCCTTCATCACACAGGTCAAGCTAACCAAGTCAGGACCACAACTCGAATCCCTAACCATCAAGCCAAAAACCTTAATAGTTTCCTCCAAGATCCCATTTTTAAAGCAACCTGACATGAGGGAGTTCCAAGACGAAGAGTCTCTAACCGGCATTTCATCAAACACCCTTCTTGCATCATTCATCAACCCACAATTAGATAACCCAGTTATCAAAACATTGTATGTGATAACATTAGGCGACACAATCTCTCTAAAAATAAGGCGAGCGTCTTTGACGGAGCCGCAGCCGAAGTAACCGATCAAGAGATGGTTTTGAAGGAAGAGGGAGGAGCGAAGGCCAATGGTGATGACGTGGGCATGGATCTTTTGGGTTTTTGAGATCGATTTGAGGCTTGCGTAGGATTTGATGAGGTTGGAGAGTTGTTGGGTGAGGGTCTTGATTGAGGTTTGGGTTACTAGTGAATGCATTCCTTGTGTTGGGATTGGTGCGAGCTTGAGATAGTGAAGGCAAGGCCATGACAGCAGCTTGAGCATTCAAAGACGTTGGGGGATTTGGTAATAATAATAACAAGCGAAGAATTTCATGCAAAAATCAAACTGGAAATGTTACAAGACGAGCGGAGCTTGGAGATGGATTGAATGAATCCAAATTTTTTGAAACTGAGGTGCTTATTTGTAACGGTAACTAGAATAGATTGTGGGTTGCATTGGGCCTTCCAAACCCGCCCCCGGATTAAAAATGGGCTGGGCCTAGGGATAGTTTGGCAACAGGGCTTCCGAACACTCTCCTTTGAGCTACAACCCTAGTTTCATTTGCAAGTATGCAGACCGTCATTTCGTTAAAATGAAGATTTCATAAAGTTTAGAGTCGATTGGAAACATAATCACGAGGAAACAAGTTTTTGTTTGAAAATAGGGTTTTAAGAGAAGTGCAGTCACTGTTTATTATTTCAAGCTTCATTAATTAAAATTATGGAAAGAGATATCGGTCCAAAGATTTGATTGAGACTAAGCTTTGGGGTCTTTCTACCATCCCCAAATCAACAGTACTATTAACAAGTGCACATTACACGTAGGCAAGGGCACCACATGTGTGTGAGAGAGAGAATAAAACAAAAGAAATGAAAGCTGCTGCGTAATAGTGGATTGTTATTAAAAGCCTAGAACCTTGATTTTTCATATTTCATCCTCAAAGCTTCATTTTTCGGTATTTCATCCCAAATCTATAGTATTTGCATATGTCACTTCCGAAAATTTGTATTTTTATGTTTCATCCCCAGAACCTTTAAGTTGTTCGTAGATCTCCGCCTTTCTCTTTATAAATTGCTATTAAATTTATGTTCAAGAAGGAAGGAGGGGGTAAGACAATATTTATTCGTGAGCGTACAAATGGGCATTCAAAATAGACGGGTTCTATCTAATAAGACTCGAGATTTATATAGGTTTGTCCTATCTTATATTTTATACTCATGCACCTCTCATAGTTTTTTCAATACGGTACTATGTTATCCATAATATCTCAACAATTGGAAGGTGGTGTTGGCTTTTACAAAGGAAAACTTTTCAACGGGCTAAAAGTTTTAAGGATGAAATACGGAAATACAAATTTTTGGGGTTGTAAATATGAAAATACCAAATATTTTAGAGTTAAACAGGGAACTTTCAAAATTTTGGGTGAAATATGGAAATACCGAAGTTTTGATATTTTCTTATTTCACTCGGAAAAGGATATACCACCAAAATGTCAAAGAAAATCATTTCATGGAAAACGATGGGCGAGTTGAGGACAATGATTTTTTGGGGCCGTAAATACGGAAATACCAAATGTTTTAGAGTAGAACAGGGAACTGTCAAAATTTTGGGTGAAATACGGAATTACCAAAGTTTTGATATTTTCTTATTTCACTCCCAAAAGGATATACCCCCAAAATGCCAAAGAAAATCATTTCATGGAAAATCGATGGGCAAGTTGAAGACAATGATTTTTTGGGGCCATAAATACGGAAATACGGAACTATCAAAATTTTGGGTGAAAAATGGAAATACCGAAGTTTTGATATTTTCTTATTTCACTCGCAAAAGGATATACCCCACAAAATGCCAAAGAAAATCATCTCATGGAAAAGGATGGGTGAGCTGAGGCTAATGATTTTTTTGGGTTTTTCGACATAAACTATATTCATAGAATCGGATAGAAAGAAAAGAAATTCATCCAGAAGCATTATAGGTCCGGTAAACTGTGTCATGAAATGGGAAAAAATGTGATCATGTTGGTGCAAAAAGCAAAATGTCTATCACGTATTTCTTTTTCTTATGTCTGAATCCATTGTCCCGGATACACGGAAATAATTTTATGAAAATCCAACGAAAACAAAAGTCATTTCATGCAAGATTGACGCATAAGATGCTTCACATGGACCCCATGGTCTAAAATCACTGCATCATATGATTGGGACAATGCTTTGCGGTCCTCTTCAATGCCCAAAATCAACAGTATTGAGGAAGGCGCAGGCTATAAGCAGGGAAGGGCACCACATGAAGGAGAGAAGAAAAATGCTTGTTTTTAAGGCTAACAAAATAAAAGAAAAAGAAAAATAAATAAATTGATATTGGTTTGAAGCAATTTTAAGAATCATTTCAGGAGCCATCTCTCCTTTTTATAATTAAGGCGCAAAAGAAACGAAGAAGAGAAAACCGTGTATCATAATGTATTAATCACACGGAGAATTTTCATGGCGGGTGTGAGCGTTTTTCTCGCTGTCTACGTCAGTGAAGATTATTATTAATTTTTCTTTTTGTCTAAAAATATTTCTCTTGCTCGTTGCCAAATAGTCAAGCAGGTGATGTGGACCTTGGAGAGAATCTAGGACCTAAGAAACAAATTCATGAATATCAATTTTTAATCATCATCGTACACATTAAAAATAGAGCCTTATTATTATTATTAACTTATAACAATTCAAAAGGAATGGTCAATGATATCGTTTTCCATACCCATTCACGAATCACCAGTCCTAAAATGTACCACATGCCAGGTGCACCTTCTAAAATTTTCTTTTCTTGATTAAAAAAAGACAACATGAATAAAACCCTACCAAAGCTTACGCAAATGTTAAGACATCTAGCTTTAAATTAATGCCAGTCATTATCATCCTAATTCTTCTTTAATTATTGTGAATAATGCTAGATGTTGCTTTAGCTAGTGATGTGAGTTGTAGATGAAACTTCTATCTTATGACATAATCAATAGTGGGTAATTAAGAAAAGAAATACGATTTAATATGAGAGAGAGAGAGAGTGAGAGTATAACGAGGAAAAAAGGTGCCATGGTAGTAGGGAATCTTCTCCAATGGCGTCGAAAAAATGAAGCCTTCACGATTTTTTTGGTGATCGGCATCCATCATCTCCATATTTATCATCTAAGATATAAATACATCAAATTTCATGTGGTTCCATCGCTTTTTCACGTTGATTTAGTGGGTGCAAAATGAACGGTTTACCGACAATATAACTTTTTACATTGCTAATTCAATGGTGAAAAAGTTGTAGAATTACATGAAATTTGGTGTATCTACATCTTACATGGTAAAGATGAAGATGGTGAATACCGATCGTCGAAAAAATTGATGGAGGATATAGACTTTTTATGCCACCTAACGAAAAAGCCGGTCTATTTTCTTCATTATTCTCACACACACGCACTTATTATTCTTATAAGCAAATTGATGAATGTTTGATCGTTATATCTTAATTAATTTTTATCTCTTATAAATTTATTCTTTTAAAAAAAAATGTGGGTCTGTTTCATATATCTATATCTATCTATCTCTATGCTGCTCTTATAAGAAAATTGACGCAATTGTTGGTCCATCGTATCTTAGATAATTTTTATCTCTTATAAAATTACTGTTTAAAAAAATAGGTTCTATTTCATATATCTAGATCTATACCGCTCTTATAAGAAAATTGATGATTTTTTTTATCCGTCTTATCTTAAATAAGAGTTGCACTATTATACTTCTAAGAGGAGAGAGAATCTCTTACAAACATGTCTCTCACCGTTGGATTTGTGATTGAACGGTTGGATGTATATAAGCAGTCAGTGATAAAATCCCACAATGACGACGACATCATCCCATATTTTCCACCAGTAGATCAAATTATCTGACGGTGTAAAATATATGATAATGGGATTCCCTCTCCTTTCGGAAATAGAACAGTTCAACTCCTTTTGAGCTAATTTCTTATCCCAATTAATATTGTTTTTTTAAAAGAACGTTACGGTCATATATAACTTATCATATCAACTATTTCAATTTAAAAATAAAAATCAATCTTTATTTTTGTAGAATAGTTAATTAAAATATCAAGTATGAAGTTTAAATTTAGTTGACTGTTTATCACATTAATCAATAAGAGTACCACCATAATTTATTTTTAAAAACCCAATCAAAATAAACAAATTTGTTATCAATATCATTTCAAAGAAAACAATTATAACCTTTTCTATTGCATTTTCTTCCCTCCTGAAAACAAACATTTAGGATATTTTAAAGTTTTTATAAATATATCAAGATTTAACAAATTGTTATAAATCATACAACCGTTTTTCTGAAATCTTTTAAATACAATCTATACTATATTAATGTCAAACGAGGGATGTACGGAGCATGTGCAAAAGAAACCCCTCTAATTTCTGCCCGCCGGCAATCCGGTGGAGGAGAAAATACGGAAAAACCGGCCAAGATGGTTTGGTCATATGGGACGCAGATCTATGGAAGTACCGGTTTAACGAATGAATACTCTCGATATAGGCAATGTTGAAAGGGTGTAAGAAAGACCGAAGAAAACATGAATGAAGGTGATACGAAAAGATATGGTTGCCGAAGGCCTTAATGAAAGTATATTATTCAATAGGAGTGAGTGGAGGCGGAGAATTCATGTGCTGGACCCGGCCTGATTCTCATGTTGGTTCATATAGCCTACCCATATGCTTGAGATAAAAGTCTCGGTTGTTGTTTTTTGTCAGCAATCCTGATGTGTTAAAAATTGATAATTTTGATTTATATTAATCTTAAAATAAAAAACAAAATATGAAGATTTTGAGGGTTATTGTTGCTATTCACCCACAACAAACTCCTCACAATTGAAAATTTTTAGGTTCCTATCTCTCCAACTAATTTTATGAAAATCTTTTCAGATTTTTTTGGTGTCAAAATATACAAACTTGTCCCACACGTGCAACATACTAGCATGTGTGTGCTAATGATTATACACCATATGAAATCATCAATTTTGTTTGTAAAATGTAATGATATCATCAATTCTTCATGTGTGTGTGTGGGCGTGTGGGGGGGGGGGGGGGGGGGCGGAATTTTTAAAGGTCATGAAATCTTAACGTGTTGCTGATTGAATTGCACAAGAAAGAATGATCGAATTTAAAGTCCATTGGGCACATGATGTGATAGCTCACTTTGTTGTCCAGATTCTATGGCCCTGTTTTCATGATTTTCTCACGGTACCATGTTTGGTCAGGTCTTGGCATTGGATTATTTAAAATTTTGTGCATGCAGTACACAAGCGCCTTTTAAGCGGAAAATAATCTGAGTTTTCTTCAATTCGGATGATAAGACACATAAAATTATTTTAAAACTAGTATCTTGCACGTGCGATATACGTGTTCAAATAGAAATTATGTTTGCTTTCTTTAAACTTGAATTCAAAAAATTGAGAGGAGATTAGAGGCGGATTCATTTTCTTTAGCCATTTGGGATTTAATTTAATTTTTTTTTTGCGCTCATTCCTCTCCCTGTTATTAAATCTTGTACAAAATCAAAGGAGAAGAAGCTAGCTTGGCTATAGAGGCTTCAAATGAATCAAATCTCATGGGAAGCACATGCTTCAACAACAATTTGAATTTTGGAAAATTCCAAAGGGGGACAAATTATTAGCCATGCATGATTGGGTGCTATTATGTAGAAAGTGCATGTCAAGTGATGGGATTAATATGGTTTTTGAGTGTCTCCTACCAACTAGACCATGCATTTTATCAATCGTGCTAGTATATGTGTCCCATTCTAACCAATTAGTTTCGTTTGCTTGTATCCCACTAAATCATCTGCGGCTATATTCAGAACACAGAGCATAGAAAGAACATTTGGCGTTAACTGATTTTCCAATAAGACGGTCAAATAATTTAGAAAATTTTCTTGGACTCCTTTAATTCTAAAGATGACATCTTAACCCGTCTCTCTATATCTCTCACCCAAACACAAATAGACCAAACACAAATAGATAGACATATAGGTGCGCACATGATTGTTACCCAAAATGAGAAAAATTAAAAGGACATATTTATTACCCACTCAAACTCTTTTTTAACACCTAAAAATTTAAATATTATTCTTTACTGAACATATTGCACGGAATATTCTTGAAGCTTAACAATAGCTTTAATTTTAAGAAGATGATTGTTCAGGTATCTCAAATCTTTAAGAATAAATTTAACAAACCTTCAGAGTATTGGTATTTTAAACAAGGGTTTTGCTAACGGAGTGCATTAAGAACACCCGGTAAACCCAAATTTATGGCCTAACTTTCTCTTGTTCCAAAACTAACTAATACTTTTCATGCTACCTTTTATTATAACTTATGCAAATGATATAAATGATGCATTTAATTTTTCTTTGTTCCCAAATTACCCTACTTTTCTAAGTTTATTTTATTTTCTCAGCCTATTTGTTCTTTTTTCTCGCGTTCATTCTAAAAATTTAGAGTATTTATTTTAGAAACTAAATCTCCATTTTTAAGCAAATGAAATCCCTTTTCTTCCTGAAATATGGAATATAAAATATATTTTTTTAAAAGAAAATTGAATTGGTGGCATTTGGTATGTAATTTAATCTAAATTCCCCCCCCCTTCCCCCCCCCCCCTCCCCTTTTGATTAACAACAAATCTGGAAATAAGTTGACGTATAGACCAAAATCTGTTTAAGCCATATTTAAAAAAGGTATACACATACCTACTAAATCGCATTTCATTATATTTATATGGACCAAAATTGTTGAGTTTAATTTCAACCTAAGTTCTAGCAAAATAAAAAAATTTAAATACCTTAAGCTGCAGCAAAATATAAAAAATTGAACACGGAATTATTTTTCACCTTTTTGAGGGAAAAGAGATAAATAAACTTAGACAAATAACTTGGATAAGTTTCTACCAAAAAAATAAATAAATTGGAAAAGAGATAAATTACAAGCGGACTATATATATACAGCACAACAAAAAATAAAAGGAAACATTTCAAAGGTATCTATGGTATTAGATAAAATATTTTTGTATGCATTGAAAGGCAGGTGACATTAATTAGGTTTTTTTCTCTACCCCGCAATAATGGATATTTAATGAGATTTTAACGAGTGCACTAGCAAAACCCGTTCAAACAAAAGCCCTTAAATGTTTTAAAATATTTTTTAGACTAATTTGCATGAAGGTATTTTCTAAAAGAAAATATTTAAACAAAATGCCATTTTGTGAATGTTAAAATCCATCAGTAAAAGCGCGCGCGGTTTTTATAAAGTTTGCATGCATCATCATGCCATATACCTATAGTGTTAATACACATGCAGGGCACGTGCAATAATGCGAAGCATACACAATCACATCAAAGAGCCTACAATAATCGGGGAAAAAAAATATCAACCTTGTATTGTTGCGTTTCTTGTGTTTTGAACGAACTTTGTGACCCCACAAGGTGACCTCTCATGTTCATGGAATCACAATAATAGCTATAAAAATTCATTTATTGGACCACTTTTAAATATCTATCAACCTCGTCATTGGATTGTAGCACTGCAAAGAAGTACAGATGCAAAGAGAACATGTATTTATGCCCATTTATGCACTAGCAACGTTTTCATAGCTCTCCATTTTGATCAAGAGCCAGCCTAGATTTCCATGGACCAGGATGTTTTAACTTCCATCAAATGAAATAGGGCCCACATCTTACTCTATATAATTTCTAAGGCGTCCTTTACTTTTCATACTGATTTGCTATGAACCTTGCAAAAATCTTGAACTTTTGTGGGTCGGTTTGAAAATCTGACCATTCCGATGATGCAAATGTATATTCTGTTCCGTGTTGAATAATTGAAGACAAATCTATTACCGCGATTCAAGCACAAATACAAAATTTCCTCGGAAAAAGAAGTACAGGTACAAATCAATGAAATAAACATCTTTTTTTTCAAAGTAAAAAGGATGATGGCCTGATGGGTTTATATGCAAATTTAACGTGCAATATATAATAAAAAAATTAGATGAAATATAAATATGAAAAATATTGCGAGTATATGTGTATAAAGAATAATTGCTATCAAATGCCAAGAATACACATGAACTAATAATAATTGAACAAATATATATGTGTATGTGTATATATATATATATATATATATATATATATATATAATGTTTGAGGAAGCAAGTCTTGCGTTGTGATGATACATGATGGTGACACCAACGATTGGCACCTACACTTTAAGCTGTAGTCCTTGTCATCTTTATTGTGATTACTAGCAAGGGTACCATCCAAATGCACGGGCACATGGAAAATGTTACGGAAATTCCGTTTTGAAATTTTTTTTTGTGATCTACAAATGAATGTAAATAAATCTTATAAAAAAATGCTGCAGCAAATTGAAAAATTATGGCAATTAAATACAGACTAGCTATGACATTTTTGGAAAGATATTATTGTGCAATCTATATTGATATTGTTCTTTATATATTTATATCGTAGCAACTTACCTGCTTAAGAGGTTGATTTTTTAGCCAAAAAAACGTATGGTACACTGATTCTACCACGTTCGTTTTAAGTCGAAAATCAGACAAAATATAGGCAAGATTTGTCCTAAGGTTGACTGCAGCACCATGATTGTAATTACATGATGTAATCCTATCGATGGGCACCACTTCAATAACTATAAAGGAACATTGGTCAACAGTTTTTTCTTTTTGAGACGTGACGGTACGCACCGAGTTTCCTACTCCTGATTTCAACTTTACATAACTCCAAACCATATCTGTTTAGATAATGCTTCCGAACTTGATCAATTTCGAGAAAAAAAGGGAAAAAATATAAGAATCTGAATCAAATGAAAATGTCAACCAGAAAGAAGGGACAAAATCTAATTTACCAATCTTTTAAATAATTTCGGATAAGCATAAAAGGGGCCGAACGTAAATTTTCTTAAAATACAAGAGGTGTAGGTAAGTTTTCCCAATCACCATCTGTCAAAAGAATGTGGCTGAGTAAAAATTTGCTCAGAATTGAGATACACCAAGAAAAGACCAAATACAAATTTACATGGAAGCCAGTAGACAGGGTTGAATCTGCTGTAATTTATATCGGCATTGCCGGAGTTAGAAAATTTTGACTCTCAAATATAAAAATTAGTTATATAAGTATTTTTTACAAAAATACATCATAATAATCAAGTTTTGTTCAAAACATGATCAGCATCAAACCACAAGCCTGCTCGTCAAGGGAGGGTTTCCCTTAATACAACTCAAAAATGAGTTGTTTCCCAAACTCGAGAGGCCCCTTCTCCATCTCGGGGGGCCTTTAATTGATGTGTCTCGACACTAACAGGATCGAGATCTCCTCCTCCAGAATAGGCTCGACCTATTCTTTAGGAGATAATGGGAGGATTTTCATCCCCTACCCTTCTTGATATCGAGATAGTAGTTACCACCACTCTCCCATTCACAGAGGGTGTCCCCTATGAGCAACTGATAAAGGATCGAAAAATCCCTTGTACTCAAATCCTTAGAACTTTTGCTAAAGTTCTTAGAAGAAGAAGACAGAAGGAAAAAGAAGAAGAAGGGTGGTATATGAAATGAGATAAACTCATTCCTTCATCTTCTTCATCTCTCAACTTCTCTCTGATACGAGAGAGGATGATATAAACTTATATAAGTTTATGGTTCTTGACAAAAGAGTTTGTAAAGCTATTGTCGTGGCTTTCATAAAGAAGATGAAGCTCAGAACACAAAGGTGTTCTTGACCAATATGGACTGAACCAAGAATACGGGCCAACCCATGTTCTGCATATCTTGGAATAGGCCATCATATTTCCTGCATATTTAACAAAAATAAATAAACTATTTCTTAAAAGACATAGATCAAAATTTTCGTGTCCTTAATAAAAAAAATATAAGTGAATAGGGAAATCCTATTTATCTCTGAGATATGAAAACATGTCTTGGAATATCCATGGAATGGGAAACCCTTTTCCCAAGACACAAAAAATTATGTCTTTTGATATATGAATAGGAAAACCCTATTCATCTTTCTCACATGTTGATGACTGACATGTGTCAATAGAATACTCCATTCATACCCTAAGGAATGAAACTATGTTTTAGGGAACTTTATGAATAGGTAAAACCCTATTCATTTTCAAACATGAACACGTCTATGTGTGATATATCCATAAAAGATATATTTGAATGGAATACTTCGTTCATGTCTTTAGACATTAAAAATCATGTCTTCAAGGCCTTTATGAATAGGAAAACCATATTCTTAATTTACTTGTGAATAGGAATATCTTACTCACCATACAGACATGCATAACATTTCTTTATCAGTGAATGCAGTGCTAAAAACACGGTATTCATTACTCCTAACATGACCCATAAGTTATATTTTCATTCTCGAACACAAATCCATGTGTTCAAGATGCACAAACTAATAAAAACGACACCATGCATTCTCAATACATGCAGGAAACTCAAATAAACTGAGTTTCATTTAAGAAAACTCCATATCAGAGTTTTCTGATATGGCTGAAGCAGCCATCGAGAGGCCTAATTTAGACTTTCCGGCTGCTTCGGGACACCCTCCCGGTCCTTCAAGAGGTCCTAAACAGACCTCCCTGAAACAGAAACACATCTGTTTATTTATTTGGAGTGTGGACCTCACCTATGGTGTCCCACCTACACTTCAAATGAAGCAGTGTGAGCCCTATCTAGGATGCCCCACCTACACTTCAAATGAAGTGTGCTCCACAATTCAAATGAATTGTTACTCTTCACTTCAAATGAAGTTATATTTACATTTTAAATGAAATGTCTGTAGACTCCATCCATGGGTCCCATCCACACTTCAAATGAGTGTTCCTTACTTCAAATATAGCATGGACCTCATCCAGGGTATCCCACTTGTCGTGATGTGGCCCCCACAACAGGGTAGTGCCCACCAACTGCTACCATATTGACACTAAAATACCCCCAAGTATTTAAACGAAGATGTCAAAGAAGAATCCAATATAATTTTACATTATTTTGCAATGCTAAATGCAACTTAAGTGCAAGGTGTATATAAACACAAACGAATGGATAAAATATACATTCTTTTGTTTATACCGTACTTTGATTTATTTCACTCAATTTGAAGCGAGCTAGTAAGGTATCCCGTCCAGGTGCTCCATAAGACAGTAGGGTATAATTAACGGAATACGCTTATGGTGTCGGAAATATCGATGTTCCCCTCCGAATCACGGAGACGCGACCGCGCGGGTCCGTCTTGCCTGAAATTCGGGGCAGATGCTAATTGGTGCTATCCGTCCATCTCTCCGAAGATACCAAGTTGATTTATGACACCATGTATCGAAGGTTCAGACGGATGCGGCCGATATAGCAGACTTTGTCAGATTCCCCCTCGTTTGAGGGGTTTTTGATTGTGGGGACGCTCTTCTTTGCAGGCGCAAGCCCCTGCAGTTAATTAGGCTACCGCATCGCGGTAACAACTTTCTCCTTCTCCAAATGGTCACTTCGTGTCGTGGGTGTTTGTTTTGTGTTTGGTTGCCCGTGAATTGTATACGGAGACTAATTTATGCTGTCGCCCGTAGGGCGTGGACTAGTCCAAATCCGTATCTTTCTTAGATTTGGGTTTGGGGGTTTAGGTTTAAGGATGTGTTAGCCTCATTTGAGACTAAGATCAACTTAAACGTTTGTTAAGGATACGTTAGTCTCATTTTAGACTAAGATCAACTTAACGGGACCATTTAGATCCAACAAGAGAGCAATTGGGCTCTATTGTTTAGTTTAGGGACATTGCGGTCAATTAGTTTAAGGACATTACGGTCCAATGTTAGTTTAAGGACATCTCGGTCCGCCGTTAGTTTAAAGACATCGCGGTCGAGGTTAAGGACATCATAATCCGTGAGTTTAAAGACTCCACAGTCAAATGCTAGTTTAAAGACATTACGGTCGAGGTTAAGGACATCATAGTCCATGGGTTTAAGGACCCCACAGTCTAATGTTAGTTTAAATACATCACGATCGAGGTTAAGGACATCATAGTCCATGGGTTTAAGGACCCCACAGTCCGATATTAGTTTAAAGACATCACGGTCGAGGTTAAGGACATCATGGTCCATGGGCACAGTCCGATGTTAGTTTAAAGACATCACGGTCGAGGTTAAGGACATCATAGTCCATGGGTTTAAGGACCCCACAGTCCGATGTTAGTTTAAAGACATCACGGTCGAGATTAAGGACATCATAGTCCGTGGGTTTAAAGACCCCACAGTCCGATGTTAGTTTAAAGATATCACGGTCGAGGTTAAGGACATCATAGTCCATAGGTTTAAGGACCCCACAGTTCGATATTTAGAGACGTCATAGTCTATGAAATGTGTGGTTGTCGGGACCCGTCACCTCTTTGAAGATGTTGAGGAATTACAACGACAAATACCAAAGGAGTGAAGAGATGTACCCTTAAACCAAGGTGAGTTGGTTGAAAGAGCAGATGTGCTCAGTTCAAGATAAGTTGAGGACTTATGGCCAGAATTGGGCTAAGTCCAATTAAAATGTTTAACACATTTTTTTGTTCTAGCTATTAAGCCTTTATTTGGGCTCGGCCCTTTTAATAATGCTAAGTATTGGGTTCTGACATCTTTTGTCTTCATCAGAACAAACTGTGTTCTGACGATGCGCCACGTGGCGCGCCAGGCGCTTTGCCCCAGTTAAAGAGCGCATTGCGCTTCTATCAGGTAGCGCACACGAAGAGGACACGTGTCGCGCTTAGCGCTAATTCATTAGCGCATTGCGCTTTTAATTTATGAGCGCTTTGCGCTTTTAATTTATGAGCATTCTGCGCTAGTCTGTTGGCGCGCCAATGAGTGACACGTAGCGCGCTTGGCGTTGAGCGCCAGCCCATGAGCGCAGTGCGCTGTTTCAGAAGCGCAAAGCGCAGATTGTGTCTTTGGTTGACCCATGGCAGGTTTTGGCGCTGAGCGCCGGTCCAATGAGCACAAGAGCGCAATTCATGAGTGCAAGGCACTTTCAAGATCGAAGAATAGATTTATGTTCTTCTTAAAGGAGGCTTTTCCTCTAGATTCAAGAACAAAAGTTTTTGTTTTATAAAAGGGCTCTGCCTTTATAGATCAAAGATCTGTGAATAAAGTAAAATACTTCTTTTAGTTTTTTATAATTAGATCTTTTGATCTTTTTTCTTTTTATCAAAGACCTTGGCCTTTTGTAGATCTATGATCTTTTTAAAAGATGATTCTTCTTTTTACGAGATGATTTCATCTCTGTGGTTCAAGAACTAGTTCTTTACCTTGAAAATGAAGAAATGATCTTCTTTTTCTAAAGGCTTGCTTTTTTTCTCTTTGAATTTTCTCAAAGTTTTTAGAGGTTTTTTTATCAGACTTGAAGTCTTGGGGCCTTTATATAGAGCAAGTTGATTTGTTAAATCAGTTAAAGAGATCTTTCTCTGATTGATTTGGGGACGTTTCCCCACCGTTGGATCTTTGATCCTATGGCTTCTGTTTTACAGAAAGCAATTTTCTTGTTTTTAACAAGATTGAGAAAATCTTTCCATAACAGAATTTTAATTCTGATTAATGATTTATGATTATTAGATCTTTTGATCTAACGGTGGCGAATTTTTAATTCCAGCGCTGGCGCACCCGTGCTTTGCATGTGGTGCGCTGCTCAGAGCGCATCGCACTTTGCGCTAGCGCATCCACGTTTGACACGTGGCGCGCAGCGCAGAGCGCAGCGCAACTGCGCTAGTGCACCCGTGTTTGACACGTGGCGCGCAGCGCGCCTAGCGCTAGCGCACTCATGGTGCACTGCCTAGGGCGCAGTGCACCTGGCGCTAGCCTATCTGTGTTTGACACGTGGCGCACAGCGCAGAGCGCTAGATCTGAAGCGTTGCTTCAAAATGTTTTAACTCTTGGTTTTGAGGCATTTGTTACATTTTTTGCATGTGGAGTTTTTCCCTTCATTTTTTATTTTATTATTATTTTTATTATTATTTATTATTATTTTTTTATTATTTATTTTATATATATATATATATATATATAAGGGAGCATGTTCTAAGCCAAAATTTTGGCGGGAACAAATGCCTCCCACTACTTTGCCCACGTAAATACATACGTGGGTGCAGTAGTGCAGAGTTATGCATGGCCACAGAATTGAGGGTTTAGGAGACAAGTTTAGGGTCCTTGTAGCCTAAGACTTTCTTCGTCTTCATGAGCCGTAAGGGTCTCAAGAAGGTTTTTCTCCCTACGAGTCGAGAGGATCTCGTAGGTGCAAATTCTCCCCAGAAATCGTGAGGATTTCTAAGTGTTCATTACCTCCGTGAGTCGTAAGGATCTCACTCAGGTATTTTTTTTCACGAATCGTGAGGACCCGTAAGTAGCTTCTTTATTTCAGCGGCGAATGTGGCTTTGGCAAATGTGGCCCATAGATGATAGATGACATTTCATCCTGAACTCTTCGAGAGGTAGTGATGGCTTAGGAAGCAGGTTCAAATCTGCTACCTAAGACTTTTCAACTTCATGAGCCGTGAGGGTCTCATAAAGACTTTTCTCCCTACCGGTCGAGAGGATCCCGTAGGTGTATTTTCTTCCTAGTAGTCGTGAGGACTTCTAAGTGCATTTTCTCTTGAGAGTCGTAAGGATCTCATAAGAGAATTTTCCCTCTTACAAGTTGAGGGGACCCGTAAGCGGTTGTTTCCCTCCTTGTCGAGATTCGACTTTGGAGAGTGTGGCCCGTGAATAGTATGCAAGAGTCCATTTTGGACCGACTTACAGGTCCCCAGTGCTTAGGAAACCGGTTCTTATCCCGATTGCCTAAGGCTTTTCCCTACGAGTCGAGACGAATCGAACATTTCTCGCAAGGATATCTTAACGTCACAGTTAACCTCTGCTCTTTACGACAAAGGTCCGTTAGGGTTTGTGGTACTAGGGTTTTGTCCATCGTACCGTCGCGTTGGCTGATGTATTCCTCGATAGGCAATCTTGCTTGTTCGAGTAGCCTTGCGACTGTCGTGTCTCTGATCCCTTCGGGGGCTGGACAAGTCGTCTTCAAGCAATCCTCCCAGGCAGTTTGACCGTCGGAAGAGCAAGCGTTAGGAATTTTGCCATGCCGCTTTTTACTTGAGGTTAGACCCATTTTGGAGAGCCCCGATGAGTCATAACCATTCTGCGCTGGTATGGGATGATCTCCGATAGTCTTTCAGGTTTTATATGAGTTGCCGTCAAGACCCTGAAGCTAGGAATTTGGCCTTCTCTATGTTTGCTGGCATTGCGTCCGCTGTATCGAGATGAATGTCGCGGTTGTTTCTAGGTTGCTGGTGAACCGTCGAGGTTTGGAATTAAGGATTTTGTCGTGGCTCCGTTGTTTGATTGTCGCGTCTGAATCCTGCTGGAGGAAGAACGCTGTAGTGACATCTCGTCTGCTGTATCGAGACGAACGTCGAGGTGGTGACCACTCCGCGCTAGCGTGGGATGATATCTGATTATCTTTCAGGCTTTATATGAGTTGCTGTCAAGACCCTGAAGCTAGGAATATGGCCTTCGCTTCATTTGCTTTGGCGTGTCCGAATCCTGTTGGAGGAAGGACGCTGTAGTGACATCTCGTCTGCTGTATTGAGATGAACGTTGAGGTGGTGACCACTCCGTGTTGATGTGGGATGATCTCCGATAGTCTTTCAGGTTTTATATGAGTTGCCGTTAAGACCCTGAAGCTAGGAATGTTGCCTTTGCTTCGTTTGCTGGCATTATGTCTGCTGTATCGAGACGAATGTCGCGGTTGTCTCTAGGTTGCTGGTGAACCGTTGAAGTTTGGAACTAGGGATTTTGCCGTGGCTCCGTTTGTTTGATTGTCGCGTCTGAATCCTGCGGGAGGAAGAACGCTGTGGTGACATTTCTTCTGCTGTATCGAGACGAATGTTGAGGTGGTGACTACTCCGTGCTGATGTGGGATGATCTCCGATAGTCTTCCAGGTTTTATATGAGTTACCGTCAAGACCCTGAAGCTAGGAATTTGGCCTTTGCTTCGTTTGCTGGCATTGCGTCTGCTGTATCGAGACGAATGTCGCGGTTGTCTCTAGGTTGCTGGTGAACCGTCGAGGTTTTGAAATAGGGATTTTGCCGTGGCTCCGCTTGGTGATGTGGTGTCTGAGTCCTGCTGGAATGAGGAGGAACGCTGTTGTGGGTCTCCAAGCTGTAGATGTGGCCGTCGGGACTTGGAACTAGGTACTTTCGCCATGGCTCCGTTGTTTTGGCCGTGAGGTCTTTTGTTGACGTTGTACCTGCATCATGCGGGACTGCTAAGGAACGCCGTTGTTGACATTGCGTCTGCTGTAGCGAGACGAATGCTGAGATGGAGTTGAGATTTTGCCATCACTCCGCTTTGTTTTGACCGTGAGATCTTTCGTTGACGTTGCATCTGCATCCTGCTGGACTGAGAAGGAACGCCGTTGTTGGCATTGCGTCTGGTGTAATGAGACGAATGCTGGGGCGGAGTTGGGATTTTGCCATCACTCCGCTTTGCTGACGTTGCGTCTGCTGTAACGAGACGAATGTCGAGGTGGTCTCTAGGTTGTCTGGGAACCATCGAGATTTGGAGTAGGGGTTTTGCCGTAGCTCCAGGGTTGATTACAGCGTCTGAATCCTGCTGGAATGGGGAGGAACGCTGTTGATGATCTCTAGGCTATCCCTGAACCGTCGAGATTTGGCTTTGTTTTCTAATGAAGCCTGGGGAGGGAAGGCGTGATTCCTTCTTTGTTTGCGCCCCTAAATTGTATACAGGGATTGATGTGATTTCACCTGTAGGGCAAAAAGTTTTACTTTTTTCATTTTCTTTTTATTTCTTTCCGCGATGCTCCATCATTTCATCTTTTATATCGCAAAAGTCGCGATTGCCCAATCATTTCGGCTATTTTTCGCGGTGCCCAATCATTTCGGCTATTTATTTTATTTTTACTCGCTGCTTTTTATTGCGAGTTGCCCAATCATTTCGGTTATTTTGCATACATACATTTTTACTTGCTGATTTGTTGCAAGTTGCCCCATCGTTTCGGCTATTTCGTATGCATGTGTGGCTCACTAGCTTCTTGCTGCAAGCTTGGAAGTAGACACCGATTTCGGCATCAGCACCGTTACAACTGGGATATTGCCAGGAGAGAATCATTATTTGCTTCTGTCTATGTCGAACAAAGGTGGCTTAGCGAACAGGGTTAGGATCCTGTCGACTAAGGTTTTCGATTTCATGAGTTGTAAGGGTCTCATAAAGGTTTTTCTCCCTGCGAGTCGTGAGGATCTCGTAAGTGCGTTCTATCCTTAGGAATCGTAAGGATTCCTAAGTGCATGGTCTCTTATAAGTCGTAAGGATCTTACAAGAGTGTTTTCTTCTTATAAGTCGAGATGACTTACAAGGGTTATTCACCGTGTAGACATATCCCTAGTCACGGATGAGACTTTGTTAGGGAAATGTTTATTCGCACCCGTGGATTGTATACAAGGGTCAGCATTGAGCCGCTTGTAAGGCAAAATTGGAGGTTGTGGTGGCTGCTTAAGAACAGGTTCAGATCCTTGTAGCTTAAGACTTTTGAATCTTATGAACCGTGAGGGTCCCATAAGAGGGTTCTCCTTACGAGTCGTGAGGATCTTGTAAGTGTAATTTCTCCTTAGGAATCATGGGGATCCTAAGTGTGTTGCTTCCTTGTGAGTCGTAAGGATCTCACGCATGTGGTTTTCTCCGCACAAGGTCGAAAAGACCTTTCAAGTGTCTTTTAACGAGATTGCGCCCTTTCGGGTTCTCACAAAACTCGCCGTAGCCCTGCTATTTTTACTCACGGCGCCTTCTCGGGTTTTCATCCGTTCCCTTTTCGCTTATGGACGTACCGTTTTCTTTTTTCTCTTTTCTCTTTCTCTTTTTTTTTTATTCTAACGAGGTTGTGCCCTTTCGGGTTTTCACAAAGCTCGCCGGTAGCCCTGCTGTTTTTACTCACGGAGCCCCTTCGGGTTTTCATCCGTGCCCATTTTGCTTGTGAACATACCGTTTTCTTTTTTCTCCTTTTTTTGTCTCTTTTTTTGTATCAGCCTTGGGATGCTGCGGTCAATATCCAGTTTCAGGACATATTTGAAGATCTTTCAGAACTCTTTTAGTTTTTTGCCGAAAAAATAATTTCTCATGGAGCTTCCCCTATAAAAGAGCATGATGCTCCCAGCGTGTCCATCCTTTTCTGAGCATGTGGTTGTGGCGGGTTCACCTTCCAGTTGTCAGATAACTCGAATTTGCCCTGTTAGTATTCATCCTCAATCCAGCCTTTGAAGGCGTCGCAATCTTCAAGTGGGTGACCCATTACTCTGTGGTAGGGACAATAGTTAGGATTGTTAGCATCACCTAGTTGCGACGGATGTTTTGGATCTGGCAGTGTGATGAGCCCGTTGCGCACTGCCAATTCGAACAGTCTCCTTGTTTTATCTCTGGGAAATGAGTAAGGACGTTTCAACTTCTCATCGAGGGATCGCGGCTTGTTGCTTTGACGAACAAACGGTCTCGGGTTACTCGGCTGTTGCTGAGCGTTGGCGACAAAGGTCGCTTTTCCTTTTCCCTTATCCTTTTTGTTTGATCCCTTGTTTGCTGGTCCGAGATCCTTTTCGGACAGCGTGCGATTACGTAGCAGAATGTTCTCGCAGCTCTTCATTTCTTCCTCTTTTCCTGAGGTGGATTCCTTGAAGAGAGGGCTGAGAGTAATTTCTTCTTCAGAATTGCTCCCGAAGGTGAGAACTTGCGATCCCCTGCTGTTTACCCTAATCAGAGCAAAGCTCTACTTTGAAAATTTAAACTTTAATAAATGAAGCAACGCTTCAAATTCTTTGCGCTGCGTGCAACGCGCCACATGTCAGGCGCAGACACATCAGCGCAGCGCCCAAGACAGCGCCCCCAATCAGAGCAAAACTCTACTTAAAGAAAAATTAAAAGAAGCAACGTTTCAGTTGCGCAAGCACTGCGCTGCGCGACACGTGTCAGCGCAGATGCGCTAGCGCAGTCGTGCTGCGCTTTGCGCTGCGCGACACGTGTCAGCGCAGATGCATTAGCGCAGTCGCGCTGCGCTGCGCGCTGCGCGACATGTGTCACGAGCTGTTGCGCTTGCGCCAAACAGAATTAAAATTCTGAAAGATCTTTCTCAATCTTGTTAAAAACAAGAAGATTTTCTTCTGTAAAACAGAAGCTCTTGGATCAAAGATCCAACGGTGGGGAAAATTCCCCAAATTATTCAGAGAAAGATCTTTTTAACAAATTTAACTAATTTATGGGCACTATAAAAAGGACCCCAAGTCTCAATTCAAAGGCATCAACATTTTCTAAAAAAAAAGAGAGAAAGAGAACTCTGAAGAACTCCTCAAGAACAAAAAAGGTAAAGACCTTTAGAAAAAGAGAAAGTTCTCTTATGAATAGATCATAGATCTTTAATAAAAAAAAAACAAAATAAAAATAGTGCTTTGCACTTCTTATGAACCATTGGTTCTTTAAAACAGGAAAAAACAAAAATAAATTAAAAAATAGTGCTTTGCACTTTTATGAACCTTTGGTTCTCGAAATAAAAAGAATAACTTGTTTTTCTTTGATCTAAATTAGATCAAGGAAACGAATAAGTGCTTTGCACTTCTTTTATGAACCATTGGTTCTTGAATCTAAAAGATTCTTAAATTATAGTGCCTTGCACTTGCAAAACTGCACTGTTGCGCTCTTGGGTTGGCGCAAGCCACCAGAGAGCGCCACGTGTCAGCATCTGAACCAATTGCGCTATGCTCTTTTGAAACAGAGCCTTGCTCTCTAAAACTGGCGCAATTCACCACAGCGCGCCACATGTCAGCAGCGCAAGCGCAGCGCACTAGAACAACGCTGTTGCGCTTGCGCTCGCCAGAGCATGACACGTGTCATCGCCATATGAGCATGCACTCATTATTTGGCGCAAAGCGCCAGACAAATGCACTGCATTGCTTACAAAAAGGCCAAGCCCAAATCTAAAAGGCCTAACAGGCCTAATAAAATGCAATGCATTATTTTAAAAAGGGCAGAGCCCAAACCAAAACAGATGCTCTGCATCATAAATAAAGGGATAAAGCCCAAATCAAAAAGGCCTAGCAGGCCAGAATAAAATGCAGTGCATTATTAAGTATGGGCAAAGCCCTAGCACAGGCCTAATAGGCTAAAGATCAAGAAAAATGTTGAATATGCTCAACGAGACTTAGCCCAATCATGGCCGTAAGTCCCCAAACTAAATTGACTGAGCAAGAATGCTCTCCTAAATCAATTTACGACCGGTTCAAGGGTACATCTCTGAACTCCTCTGACACATGTCGTTGTAATCCTTCAGCGGCGTCAGAGAGGTGATGGGTCCCGACAACCGCATATCAACATGGACTGCGGGGTCCTTAAACTCGTGGACCGAAATGTCCCTAAACTAATGTTGGACCGAAACGTCCCTAAACTAATGATGGACCACTACGTCCCTAAACTGGCGATGGACCGAAACGTCCTTAAACTAACAATGGACCACCACGTCCCTAAACTGGCGATGGACCACCACGTCCCTAAACTGGAACAATAGAGCCTCAAAATGCTCTTTTGCCGGATCTAAACGGTCCCGTTTAAGTTGATCTTAGCCCCAAACACGGCTAACGTATCCTTAAACATTCAAACGGACTATAAAACTCCAAATCAACCTTGGTTCAAGGGTACATCTCTGAACTCCTCTGACACATGTCGTTGTAATCTTTCAACGGCGTCAGAGAGGTGACGAGTCCCGATGGCCAGATATTAAATGGATTATCACGTTAAGTTGATCTTAGTCTCAAACAGGACTATCGTATCCTTAACGAACGTTTAAGTTGATCTTAACCGCAACGCGACTAATGCATCCTTAAACTAAAAACACCAAACCCAAATCTAAGTAAATACGGATTTAGACTAATCCACGTCCTACGGGCGACGGCATTACCCAGTCTCCGTATACAATTCACGGGTAACCACAAACAAAACAAACACACACGACACGAAGTGAAATTCTGGAGAAGGAGAAAGTTGTTACCGCGACGCGGTAGCGTAATTAACTGCAGGGGCTTACGCCTGCAGGGAAGAGCGTTCCCACAATCAAAAACCCCTCAAGCGAGGGGGAATCTGACGAAGTCTGCTACATCGGCCGCATCCGTCTAAACCTCCGATATACGGTGCCATAAATCAACTTGGCATCTTCGGAGAGGTGGACGGATAAAACCAAATAGCATCTGCCCCGAATCCCAGCGTCAGGACATCGCGGTCCTGTGCGCCGCCGTTCGGAGGGGAACGGATTCTGGCACGCCCGGTGGGACCTTTTCCACTTTCCACTCCACACTTCGTGTGTCGTGTTCGCGAATGAATCGCGGTTTATTGTGGTTGCCTGTGGATTCGAGGTACTAAGATTTGGTGTCTTGCTCCGTGCAGAAAACAGAAGATCAATGGCTTCAAACTGCACTGCCTGCAACTGCAACTCTCGCTCGGTCCTTGCTGGAGGAGTGACTTCTGGGCCCCAAGCGGCCTCCCTTTTCAAAATGCCGGTGGAGCAGGTGGCTCAAACCACCACCAGACTATTTTTTGGGACCATGCTCCCATCAATGAGCTTCAATGCCCTAAAGACGCTGCAAGAAGGCCCAAAGAAGTCGGTCTTCGATCGATTTACCACTGTCGCGACCCCTCTCAACGGGTCGCCCAACTCCATTGCCTCGTTTTTTAACAGGCTAGGTCAGAGCACCAGCGGGCCCATGAAAAAGCCAACAATACCGGAAGATGTCATCCCGAAGCGGATAGCTATCCCTAATCCAGTTTCAGGCGAAGTCACCAAGGTTGCTTCCCCTGCTCGGAAATCCGCTTTTGACAGGTTGGCCGTCCCCATTCAACGGACGTCGGTCTTTAAAAGGCTGGTACTAGCGGATTCTGACCAACACAGGGGGCATGAGGAGGTCACCCCTATAACTGAAACAACTCCATCAGCACGACATGCTCAACGTCGTCACTGGTGCCGAGTGAGGAAGGCTGGGGGCAACTCTCCTTCTGGATTTACTTCATCAGCTCCAACGGTGGGGATCGAGACTGCTGTTCCAACCGGGAACAGCTTTGAATTGCTGAACACGGTGCGCAGAAACTCTTCTACTGCAATGTTGAAGCGAACTCCTTCACCTGTGAAGAATATTCCAGAGAAGCAGCTTGAGTAGCCCCCTCGATGGCTGTCCTCTAAAATTTACAAGGTTTGGCGACAGGTTCAAGAGTCGGTGATTGATGAAAACTATCTCCACCGACAGAAAAAGACGGAGGTTCGGCAGGAGAAAGACTACTCTGTCAGGCCATAAGAAGCAACGGCTACTCGGATGTCTACTGCAGCGACACTCTCAATGCCAATCACTCAAAAGAGAAGGAAGCCGCAAAAAGCCCCTATGAACAAGGCACACCGTAAAAGCGCTGAACACAAACGCCCCAAGCCTGGGGGCATGGTAGTGCACACAGTTTATATCGCATATCTTAGATTCATGTTGTACGTACATTCCTACGATTACCTGCATATGTTATCTACTATTCACGAGTTGGCAACTCACCCCCGTTGTGCCACAGGTGTTTCAGGGTTTTCCCCAGAGTAGTCGAGGCAGGCTATTCAGCTTCTCATCTATCATCTTTTGCTACAGATATCGCATCAGCTCACAGTATACCGTTTTGCTTAGGTGGGTTGGATGATTATCTGTATTTCATATTGTACATTCGTTGTATTTTGTACTCTCCATCTACTATTGTATTGTTGACTTAGAGACTTGGTGAGGACGTTATTGTGTATTATTTGTGGATTTGTCGCCTTTTTATATACAGTTTCTTCCTATTGTCTCTTATTTCTTCGCTACGGCGTCGTATATTTATGATGTTATTGTTTTCCATCTTGAGCTAGTTTTTACAAAAAGGGGTGTTGCCAAAATTTTAAAGAATGAAAGTGGGGCTTTTAAAGAATTTGGGTTGTGATTTCAAATGTTTCAAAAACTTATATTATCTTTTCCGTATTTTCTTGGTTTAGATTTCTGGGTTTTGGCTTTCTTTTACTGCGTTACGTCTTGTGGCGTTGCGTAGTATTAGGGCCGTCACGGGCCAATTTTGGGTCGTGACAAAGTTGGTATCAGAGCGCGAGGTTTTACCTTTCGGAGTGTAGGATGACCTTAGTATGATGGAGTAGGTAACTTAAGCAGAGTAACGTAGTGTGTGTATGTCTGCAGCATACCCACGATGCGGTACCTTGCCTTAAGTAACCTAAGTACAATTTGCTTGAAATTCCTTCCTTGATGATTCATATCCTTGAGATTCGATTCCTTATTCTCATCGAATCTTATATCTATTTATAGCCTTGCCGCCGATGACTATGGGGACTCAGAGTGATGCAGCGAGGGCCGAGGTCAGAGTTGGCTCGGGTGAGACGAGTACTGACCAGGATGGCACTCTAGTTGCACAGGTGCAGACGGATCAGCCTACGACATATACTATGGATAGACTTTTGGCAGAGATGCAGGACTTCCGCCAGACTATGAGTTCTTTGGTTGATGTCGTTCGAGAGCTACGACAGGAGGTTGTCACCCCTGTTACTCAGTTGTCACTTACGATTAGCATGCAGCAGTCCGTCACCTACATAGCACCAGTAGTTGCAGCTCCAGTTGACGAGGCATATATTCCAGGACAGTGGAGGACTTGTACCAGCGTACCAGCTCAGAGGCAGAGGGTTGGTCGTCGAGACAAATTTCGTGGCCGTCGCGGGAGTAGAAGAGGCTTAGGACGAGGACAGTCGTTCAGCTCTCATCCCCAGGATGGTCAGCAGTCAGCGCGTGGATGTTTTCGATGCGGGAGCCTTCAGCACTTCGTCAGGGATTGTTCCTTAGCACCTCGTCAGGATCGTCATCAGAGAGGCCGTGGACGTGGAAGGTTCGCTCAGAGGGCTCAGTCTACCAGAGGAGTTCATCCAGCTGCGAGTAGAGGGCAGACACAGGAGTTTGCTTCTACTCATCGGGACGCGCAGACGTTCAATGCAGAGTCTTCAGGTATCCTTATTTTATATGTTCTTTGATGTATTCGTTTGTTCTTCATGCTTGTACCGTGGTTGGGTAGATTAGTCGTAGTTGTGTTAACTTCTGTCAGCGATTCTTTTGTTGCGCGACACGTATTCAGTTGTGTGCCAATCGGATAGGAGATAGAGATCCGTCCGTCGTTTTGATCCTTCTAGAGATGTTGGATTTGACGTTCTCCTGGGCACGGACTGGTTAACTACGTGCTAGGCGTCTGTGGACTACCGTGAGGAAACAAGTTAGGTTTTGTTTTCCCCGGCAAGTCAGTTCTTGTTGTGCAGGTGGATAGTTGTGCCGCCTCTCACAGCTTGAATTCAGCCTTTTTCGCTAGTCGGCTACTGAGGAGATGTCGTGGATTCTTGGCGTTCATTTGTGATACCGGAGCCACAGTGGGATTGTTGGACCGGGTTCCTTTCGTGCGAGAGTTTTTCCGACGTTGTTCCGGATGAGCCGGCGAAGCTTAGGGAGCTTAAGGATCAGCTGCAGAGTTGTGGTTTGGGGAGTTTTGTGCGTCTGAGTGTTTCGCTTTTGGAAGCTCCTATTTCTGTTCGTCAGGAAGAAAGACGGCAGTTTAGTGTTGCGTATCGACGGATCGTTAATTGAACCGGCTTACGGTGCGGATAGGTATCCTTTACCTCGCCGTGACGATTTCTTCGATCAGCTCCAGAGTGCGAGACATCTTCTAAGTTTGCTTGGGATCAGGTCATCATTGTTGCGGTTCGGAGTGACGGCATTCCGAAGACTGCCTTGTGCGTGCTACGGGCTTTGTGTGTTTTTGTGAGTCGTTGGATTCACTGATGCCTTGGCAGCATTCGTAGATGTGATGAACTAGATTTCTTCAGGCCGTCCCTCGACCAGTTTTTGTTGTGTTATATACGACATTCTGGTCTATTTAATGTGTCTTGAGGGACAGTAGTAGCACTTGAGGATCTGTTATGCAGATACTGGGAGAGCACCACCAGTTTGCTAAATTCTCGGAGTGTTTTCTTCAGGCTTGTTTTGTGTTGACTCCTAGGTCTTGTAGTCGCGGGAGACGGTTTCGTATGGTTCCGAGGGAGATTGTAGCCGTACAGCTTAGGTCCAGACTTGTGTGCAGGACGGAGATCCGCAGATTTTTGGGCTTAGCAGGTTCTTACCGCTGTTTCATGCAGGATTGCTAGAGTAGTGCTGCACCGTCGACTGAATGGACCGGAAGGGAGGTTTCTTTTCTGTGGACTGAGGCATGTGTACGGAGTTTTCGGCAGTTAGAGATTTGGTTAACAACTGCATCAGTTCTTTCTTTGCTTTTGGTTCGGGCGACTTTGTTGTTTAACTGTAATATTTCTTGAGTGGGCTCGAGTGTGTACTGAGGTGACACTACAGAGTCATCACTTTTGCTTCCCTACATTTGGAGGAAGTACGAGAAGGATATTCCACTCATGATCTGGAGATGGCCGCGGTGGTTTTGCGTTGGAAATTTGGGGACACTACTTGGTTGAGAGTCGTGTCAGATTTTCCACGGACCACCAGAGCTTAATGTACTTAATCCAGGGGCACAAACAAAGAGGGAACCATACCTTCCCGACAGACTCCGCCAAAAAGCGAAGCCAAATCTCGACGGTTCAACAACAACCTAGAGACAACCGTGACATTCACCTCGATACAGTAGACGCAATGTCAACAATAACGTTCTTCCTCCAACAAGATTCGAACATGACAAAGCAAACGAAGCGAAGGCCACGTTCCTTGCTTCAACGTCTTGACGGTAACTCATATAAAATCGGAAAGACAATCGGAGATCATCTCGCACCAGTGTGGAATGGTCACCACCTTGACGTTCGTCTCGATACAGCAGACGAAATGTCAACCCCAGCGTTCTTCCTCCAACAGGATTTGGACACACTAAAGCAAACGAAGCGAAGGCCACATTCCTAGCTTCGACGTCTTGACGGTAACTCATATAAAATCGAAAAGACAATCGGAGATCATCTCGCACCAGCACAGAATGGTCACCACCTCGACGTCCGTCTCAATACAGCAGACGAGATGTCACCCCAATGTTCGTCTTGACACAGCAGACGCAACGTCATTAAACGAATGGAGCCACGGCAAAATCCCTAGTTCCAAACCTCGACGGTTCACCAGCAACCTAGAGACAACCTCGACGTCCGTCTCGATACAGTAGACGAGATGTCACCCCAATGTTCGTCTCGACACTGCAGACGCAAAGTCATTAAACGAATGGAGCCACCTCGACGTCCATCTCGATACAACAGATGAGATGTCACCCCAACGTTCGTCTCGACACAGCAGACGCAACGTCATCAAACAAACGGAGCCACGGCAAAATCCCTGGTTCCCACCGCAACATTCGTCTCGATACAGCAGACGCAATGCCAGCAAACGAAGCAAAGGCTAAATTCCTAGCTTCAGGGTCTTGACGGCAACTCACATAAAGCCCGAAAGACTATCGGAGATCATCCCCACGCCAGCGCGGAGTGGTTATGACTCATCGGGGCTCTCCAAAATAAGCCTAACCTCAAGCAAAAAGCGACATGGAAAATTCCTAACCCTTGCTCTTCCGACGTTCAAACTGCCAAGGAGGATTGCTTGAAGACGTCTTGTCCAGCCCTCGAAGGGATCAGAGACACGGCAGTTGCAGGGCTACTCGAACAGTACGATTGCCTATCGAGGACTATATCAGCTTATGCGACGGTACGATGGCCAAAACCCTAAGTACCACCGACCTTAACGGGCTTCTGTCGTAAAGAGCAGAGGTTAAATGCGACGTGAAGATGTTCTTGCGAGAAACGCTCGATTCGTCTCGACTTGTGAGGAAATTGTTGAGGCGGCTCGACTCATGAGATAAAGCTTTCGGCAATAGGCATAAAAGAAGCCTGTTTCCTAAGCATTGGGACCCTGCGAGTCGATCCAAAAAGGTCTCTTGCATACTATTCACGGGTCTCACTCTCCAACGTCGAACTTCGACAAGGAGGGGAACAACCGCTTACAAGTCCTCTCGACTCGTAAGAGGGAAAAATCTCTTATAAGATCCTTACGATTTATAAGAGAAAACACACTTAGGGATCCTCACGATTCCTAAGGAGAAAACCCACCTACGAGATCCTCTCGATCCGTAGGGAGAAAAGTCTCTATGAGACCCTCACGGCTCATAGAGTTGAAAAGTCTCAGGTGGCAGATCTGAACCTGCGGCCTAAGCCCTCGCTATCTCGTGAAGAAATCAAGAAGCTTACTCTATTACCTGCTAATTGTGACGACATGCTGAGAAAGAAGAAAAGCAACAGAAAGAGCATCCGATTTACATTTGATTAAGCGTTCGAGACACACTCATTCATGCACAAGCAAAAAACTCAGAACGAAAAATAAAGACAAGCTGGGATAAATTTTTTCCATTAATATGGCCAATAGTTCTTACAATCATAAAAGCAATAAACGAAAAACATTATTATAAGGGAATAACCTTGAACCCAGGACATGGATTGAGGAACTCGAAAGCAACCCTATCTATGACTTTCCAGGCCTCGCGGACCATCCTAGTATGCTTTCTTTCGTGAGCACAAGCGTCAGGGTCCCCCCTGATGTCTTCCACCCTCCGATAAGCAGCAAGTATGGCAGACTGTTGAAAGACCTCGTGCAAGAGATCGATAAGACTGTCTCGCCATCTTTTCGAGATAAAGTTCAACAGGTACACCGAGTGCACCTTATCCTCAGCAGCATCCAACGCTCTAAGTGGCACGCCGGAACAGAACAGGGGAAGCGCTTCCCAGATGGCTCCCACGATAAGCTTAAGAAGGGAGGAACGCCGGGGAAGCAGAGGACCGTTGTACGCGTCGAAGCGGCTCATGATTTCAGCACACTCCGCGTTTGTGAATTCTCGATTTTGAGAGCGGCCAAGTCGGCGTATGTCCTCGTAAGAGATGATCTCGTTAAGAGCATACATATGGGCGTCCATTGTTCCTGTGGAAGAAGATCAGCAAAATTAGCAGACCGACTGATTAGGCGAATTCTTGTTACAAAATGAGCACAAAGAGTTAAACTCCTCGAGAGCAATGCTCTACGAATAGGGGTGACGCCTATCAGATGCCATAATAATGGAAATTTGAAGAAGTCCCCCAAGAACTCTGAGATCATTATTATTAAAAGATGATATAATCCTTTAAATACAAAACTCCATTTTTAATTTTCATTATCCATTCTCAAACTCTTAAGAGTTCATCTCAATTTTAGATCAAAGAGATCTATGTCTTGACAAAGATGCAAGGTTCTGTTCATGGGTCAAGAAACCCTGAAACAGATTCTTAAGAGCAAGGCTCTATTGGTGAAACCCCAGAAGGGTTTTCTTTAGATCAAAGATCTATGAGAGCAAAGCTCTATTAATTGAAATTAATTTAATTCAAGGTTAATTTTTACCTATAAAGTTTCTTTTGAGGAAAATTTAACTCTGAGAGTTCCTAAAGGCAAGAGCAAAGCTCTGGAGTTTTGAAAGTAAAAATCTTAAGGATGATAAGCATCTGTGGAGGACCAAAGGTCCTATTTATAGGCATCAAGTGCCTCTTCAACTTCCAAAAGTTGCCACGGCGGTTGGAATTCCGCCACCGTTGCACTCACGTTTGGGGCCACGTAAGCGCAACGGTGGGGGGGCATTTGTTTACCCCAATCAGAGCATAGCTCTACTTTGAAAATTTAAACTTTAATAAATGAAGCAACGCTTCAAATTCTTTGCGTTGCGTGCAACGCGCCACGTGTCAGGCGCAGACACATCAGCGCAGCGCCCAAAACAGCGCACCCAATCAGAGCAAAGCTCTATTTAAAGAAATATTAAAAGAAGCAACGCTTCAGTTGCGCAAGCACTGCGCTGCGCGACACGTGTCAGCGCAGATGCATTAGCGCAGTTGCGCTGCCTTTTGCGCTGCGCGACACGTGTCAGCGCAGATGCGCTAGTGCAGTCGCGCTGCGCTGTGCGACACGTGTCACGAGCTGGTGCGTTTGCACCAAATAGAATTAAAATTCTGAAAGATCTTTCTCAATCTTGTTAAAAACAAGAAGATTTTCTTCTGTAAAACAGAAGCCCTTGGATCAAAGATCCAACGGTGGGGAAAATTCCCCAAATCATTCAGAGAAAGATCTTTTTAACAAATTTAACTAATTTATGGGCACTATAAAAAGGACTCCAAGCCTCAATTCAAAGGCATCAACATTTTCTATAAAAAAAAAGAGAGAAATAGAACTCTGAAGAACTCCTCAAGAACAAAAAAGGTAAAGACCTTTAGAAAAAGAGAAAGTTCTCTTATGAACAGATCATAGATCTTTAATAAAAAAAAAAAATAGTGCTTTGCACTTCTTATGAACCACTGGTTCTTTAAAACAGGAAAAAACAAAAATAAATAAAAAAATAGTGCTTTGCACTTTTATGAACCTTTGATTCTCGAAATAAAAAGAATAAATTGTTTTTCTTTGATCTAAATTAGATCAAGGAAACGAATAAGTGCTTTGCACTTCTTTTATGAACCATTGGTTCTTGAATCTAAAAGATTCTTAAATCATAGTGTCTTACACTTGCAAAACTGCACTGTTGCGCTCTTGGGTTGGCGCAAGCCACCAGAGAGCGCCACGTGTCAGCATCTGAACCAATTGCGCTATGCGCTTTTGAAACAGAGCCTTACTCTCTAAAACTGGCGCAATTCACCACAGCGCGCCACATGTCAGCAGCGCAAGCGCAGCGCACTAGAACAGCGCTGTTGCGCTTGCCAGAGCATGACACGTGTCATCGCCATATGAGCTTGCACTCATTATTTGGCGCAAAGCGCCAGACAAATGCACTGCATTGCTTACAAAAGGGCCAAGCCCAAATCAAAAAGGCCTAACAGGCCTAATAAAATGCAATGCATTATTTTAAAAAGCGCAGAGCCCAAACCAAAACAGATGCTCTGCATCATAAATAAAGGGATAAAGCCCAAATCAAAAAGGCCTAGCAGGCCAGAATAAAATGCAGTGCATTATTAAGTATGGGCAAAGCCCTAGCACAGGCCTAATAGGCCAAAGATCAAGAAAAATGTTGAATATGCTCAACGGGACTTAGCCCAATCATGGCCGTAAGTCCCCAAACTAAATTGACTGAGCAAGAATGCTCTCCTAAATCAATTTACGACCGGTTCAAGGGTACATCTCTGAACTCCTCTGACACATGTCGTTGTAATCCTTCAGCGGCGTCAGAGAGGTGACGGGTCCCGACAACCGCATATCAACATGGACTGCGGGGTCCTTAAACTCGTGGACCGAAACGTCCCTAAACTAATGTTGGACCGAAACGTCCCTAAACTAATGATCGACCACTACGTCCCTAAACTGGCGATGGACCGAAACGTCCTTAAACTAACAATGGACCACCACGTCCCTAAACTGGCGATGGACCACCACGTCCCTAAACTGGAATAATAGAGCCTCCAAATGCTCTTTTGCCGGATCTAAACGGTCCCGTTTAAGTTGATCTTAGCCCCAAACACGGCTAAGGTATCCTTAAACATTCAAACGGACTATAAAACTCCAAATCAACCTTGGTTCAAGGGTACATCTCTGAACTCCTCTGACACATGTCGTTGTAATCCTTCAACGGCGTCAGAGAGGTGACGAGTCCCGATGGCCAGATATTAAATGGATTATCACGTTAAGTTGATCTTAGTCTCAAACAGGACTATCGTATCCTTAACGAACGTTTAAGTTAATCTTAACCGCAACGCGACTAATGCATCCTTAAACTAAAAACACCAAACCCAAATCTAAGTAAATACGGATTTAGACTAATCCACGTCCTACGGGCGACGGCATTACCCAGTCTCCGTATACAATCCACGAGCAACCACAAACAAAACAAACACACACGTCACGAAGTGAAATTCTGGAGAAGGAGAAAGTTGTTACCGCGACGCGGTAGCGTAATTAACTGCAGGGGCTTTCGCCTGCAGGGAAGAGCGTCCCCACAATCAAAAAGCTCTCAAGCGAGGGGGAATCTGACGAAGTCCGCTACATCGGCCGCATCCGTCTAAACCTCCGATATACGGTGCCATAAATCAACTTGGCATTTTCGGAGAGGTGGACGGATAAAACCAAATAGCATCTGCCCCGAATCCCAGTGTCAGGACATCGCGGTCCTGTGCGCCGCCGTTTGGAGGGGAACACCTGCTATCAACCATGTGACAGTTGTCGGTAGCTCTTTCTCGTTCGTCTGTCGCATTTTTCTGCTGTCGACGAATTTCACACTCCATCCTCTTGAAGTGCTGCCTGTGGGCGACATACCCATACCACCAATTTTTAAAGGCGTTGCACTCTTCGGTGGGGTGCGCAATCCTTTGATGATATAAACAGTAATTAGGATGCACATCCTCATCATTAAGGCATATATTGCCAGGAGAATTTTCTCTAAAAGAGGGCAGCTTCATTCCCATCGATATGGCTTTGGTGAACCTTTTCCTCGTCTTGAACCTTTTTTTATTTGCGGTAGATGAAGTGCTTTGACTTGGGGGGAGTGTTTTAACCCTTTCGTCCAGTCGCCGGCGTTTAGCCTTTTCAAATATGGCCATCTCACGCTTTCGATCCGCTTTTCTTTTAAGACGGGTTTCGTTCAGGAATGCATCAATCATTTCGTCTGATGGTTCTAGAAGTTCCGGCTCAGGATCTGCCCCCAATTTCTTTGCGCCAGGAGCTTCTTCACCGTTTATTAACGAGTGAGAGATCATATGGCAGCTTGCCACATAATCCTCAGGTTCATCTGACGAGTCTTCTCCATTGTCATCACCTCCGTCCTCAAGGATGTGGCTGAGGAATTCTTGGAGTGTGACTGGGGTCCGCGCCTTCTGATTATATTCTTCCAGCGCGTCAATATGTTTTTGCAGGTCCGTGCGTTTGTCATCAGGTTTCACGGGCTTCTTGGTTTTCTTCTTGGAAGACTTTGACGGCTGGGTATGAGCGCTTTGACTATCACCACCGGTTTTTGGAATTGGGCGCGTCTTCAGCATTCCCTCGATAATCTCGGGTTCCAGCGGATTTTTCCACCTGATTGCCGGGCATGTTTGGAGATTCCTCAATATTCTTTTAGTCTTTGCTGAAAGAGCGACTTCCCATGGAACTTCTTCAATGAAAGAGCATGATGCCCCCAGCGTGTCCATCTTTTTCTTGGGAGCGTGTGGCTGTGGTGGGTTTACCTTCCTATTCTCGGACAGAGCAAATCTGCCCTGTTGGTATTGATCTTCATTCCATCCTTTAAAGACGAAGCAATCCTCAATTGGATGGCTTACCGTTTGATGGTAAGGGCTATAATTGGGACTATTAGCCTCGCTGGGTTGCAACAGTCGTTTTGGATCCGGCAGATTGATGAGTCTGTTGCGCATTGCCAGCTCGAGCAGTCTCCTCGTTGTATCCTGGGGAAACGAGTAAGGACGTCCCAGTCTCTCCTCGAGGGATGAGCATGAACGCACGTCGTTTTGGAGAACAACCGGGTTTAAGTTGCTCGGCTGTCACGCCCCGCTTCCCAAAATACGGAATACGAGGGGTTGACAAGGCCAGCCATGCTCCCACGGTCAAGGAAATATCCTGCCGTAGTCACACTTCGGTTTCTAGCTTTACGTGGTAATCAGTAAGCAATGCACAGGTAATGAGAAATGCAGTATCGAAAAAAAACAAAACAAATACAAAGAACTGACCTGATGGAGGTAAAATAGTATAGCTCTGGATAGCTAATCAAGATGTCCGCGATGTACGTCTGGTCTTGGTCCAGGCTAGATCCACTCCTCACTCTGAGCATGCATACTCAGGTCGTCAGAGCGACACAATAGCAATATATATATATATATATATATATATATATATATATATATATATATATATAGATGCAAGTGCCAACTCGAACAGTGATAATAGATATGTAACAGCACTCAAGTTGGTAAAGATATGAACATGGGGTAACTAATGAAGTGTCCAATGTATCAGGTGAACAGCAAAACAATAAAATAGTATGCCAGGTATGTCAACACAGTAAGTAATGTATATCAATGCCATTATCCCTATCAGTCTCTAAGTCTCACTGTACAGGTTACTAAGCCTATCATCAGTCCAAGTGTGAGAGTCAACCACTCGCGAGTGTCCTCCACCCAAGGGCAGGACCCAAGGGCAAGGGGCCACGGGCCCAAAATATAACTCACGGTAATAATCATGTACCCTGTAAATCTCCATATATCTCCATATATATATGCCGGCTTGGGACTCCCGAGATTCTGTTGAACTCATACTCAAACTACCCCACATCCCGTGGTCTACATCAAACGCCAACCATAACCTCAATTACCGGTCGGTCCATGACAAGTCTGCGCGAGAACTGGAGACAGGATCTCCATCAAGCACGTCCCGACTAATACCCAAGGTAAATGGGCAGTGTCTGGTGCCTTATCTGTGACACCCATGCAAGAGCTTCCATTAGTGTCCCATACCACTTATAGTCATACTTACACACGTCCCACAGACGTCGACAATGCAATAGAATAATAGGGTTCACTGATTGTGTACAAGTACGTGTCACTTTCACTTATCCACTCATGCACGAACACTAACGTACTTGCCACAATCACCACTAACACCTAACACTGGGTAATGCACATGATCACTAGGTTATCAATGCAGTGACATATGTATGATATGATGAGAAGACAGTATGTAAAGCATGATTAAGATGTCATAAATTGGTATCATACCACTTGCATAATTTATCATAAATAATATATGCCAAAATTTAGCGAAACAATAAACAGGGGACAAGTAGTATGTGTGATTATCTATCCCACGAATTTTGTTTCACGTCAATCGGGTTTCAGGATCACTAGATATGGCCATTTCATTTTAAGCGTTCACTGCTGGAAATCCGGTTTCTGAATCGGAAGTCTGTTTCGCAACGCATTTTAATCCCAGGTGAGATCAGATTTTAGCGACGCTATAGTTGAATGAAATCTATGGTTTTCAGTAGGGTATTCAACTCAACATACGGATCCTCAATCGTGTCTGTACGTCGAAAGTTATACACCATTTAACACTGGTATGTCACTTCTGAATCTGTTATGGACGGTTATACGTCCTGCCCTCTTAATTTACAAATTAAATAGAAAAAGACGATGAAACGGAATGAAACCACTTGTGTTAATTAGATAACATATTCACATTTGATAAACTTCAGAGTTCCGCAACGTACGAGTTCAGTAAACAAGGTGATACACATTATGAGACAACAAACAGTAACCAGAGTCGCTCTGGACTGCAGTCCAGAGTCGCACTCCGACACAAATATCGTCACAATATCAGTACAGAAACCAATATAAATTTGCATAGGGTTACAGTTCGTCAAGTCATCTTCGATTTTAGCCCTCGAACGCAACATTTCAGTATGTACACAATTTATGGTGATTTTAACGATTTTCAGGCGCGGGAAAAATCCCAGTTTTACGGATGTATTTGGGGGTATTCGTTTTAGTCATTAACGGTCATATTTTCCAATGAAATTTACACACTAGGTTCACTGCCTTACGGGCCAGACCATGCAATTGAGTTCCGTCAAATTAAATGAAGATTTCCATTGAATTCATACATCGAACAGTTACGCCCATATAGTTTATCGGGAAATGTAAATATGGAATCTATACGAGTATAGTTTGTAACTAACACAAATTAGCATGTAGCAAGTAGGGAACTTTCCTGGAGATGAGTCGACAATATTACTGCCGTGGTAACAGCACGATCGCGTCACGAACGCGGCACCGGTTCAGTCCTTTGGAATCCGACAATCGTACTCGATCTAGCTGCTCTTCGTGCCTTCCTTTTCTTCACCGCTCCAGGTTGCTCCTTGTTTTTGGGGTGAGGTAGAGATGCTGATAAAGGGAGAAAGAACTTTTTAGAGAGAGAAAGAGAGATTTTAAAGAGAGAGAGAGAGTTAGACAGAGAGAGAGAGAGAGAAAGTAACAGAGAGAGAGAGAGGAGTGAGGTGTAGAGAGAGAGAGAGAATAACGGAGGGAGGGGGAGAGAAAGTAACGGAGGGAGGGGGAGAGAAAGTAACAGAGGGAGAGAGAGGGGAGTGAGATGTAGAGAGAGAGAGAGTTTACCTGGTGACGACGGAGGCGCCGGCGAAGGCTCGGCGTAGTGCAGAGGTGGCGGCGGTGAAGGTTGTGTCTCCGGCGATGGTTAGTAGCGGCGACGGTGTGCAGGGAATGGGTGAGGCGATGAGTGATCGGTGGTCGTCGTCGCTGGCTCAGAGGGGCGTCGACGTGGTGGTTCTGGGCAGTGGATGGTGGTCGAGCTCGGGTGCAGGGAAGCTTGGTGGTGGTTCGGTGTAGAGATGGTGCGGCGAGGAGTAAGCGAGAGGATTGAGCTCGGTGGGGTTGCTTGGTTGATGGAGTGGAGTGGGCGAGGGAGGAGTACGAGGTGGTGGGGTCGGCGGCGGCGACATCGTCGTCGGTGGCGGCGGCGAGTGACGAAGGCAGTGGGCTGCGACGTGGGTTTTCGTGGAGATAGAGAGATGAGATGAGTTGGAGAGTGAGGGTGTGATGGAGAGAGAAGGAGAGACGAGGGGTTTGAGGAAGTCGAGGGAATCGTGGTTGAGGTCGCGGGGGCGTGGGCAACGGCGCCGCGACGAGGGCGTGAGCGTTGGCGAGGAAAGCGGATCGCATGAGTGGGGGAAAAGGAAAGAGCCGTTGGGAAGAAGAGGGAAGAAGCGGGTCGGGTTGGGTGAAGCGGGCGCGGTGAGGAAGGAAAAGTGTTGGGCTGAGAGGGAGTGGGCCGGGGTTGAAATCTAATTGTTATTGGTTTTATTTTAATTTGTTGGGCTGGGGTTTTAGGAAATAGTTAAGATGAATTGGAAAGTCCGGGCCGGGCTAAGGAGTTGGGTGAAGGGCCGTGTTTAAAAATAAATAAATTCCTTTATATTTATTTTCCTGGTGGGCTGGGAGTTTGCTGGGCTGAAGAAATAATGGAAAAAGAAAAGGAAAGATTTGGGTTTGGTGTTAATGGGGTTTTAAAATATATAAATAATTATAAGTAAACAAAATAAATTTTATCAGTGAAATAGAAATACAGATATTGGTATAAAAATGGGCTGGGTATTACATCGGCTGTTGTTGAGTGTCGGCGACGAAGGTTGCTTTTCCTTTCCCTTTTTCATTTCGAGAGTCCGTCTTTGGAGGAGATGGTTTATGTCCCATCTGGTCCATTTGGGCCAATTTGTCAATCAAGGCCTGGAACGTGGTCGGCTTGAAGAACATCATGAATTGTGAAATAGTTGCATGAGGGTCTAGGGTGCTTACGAACATGCCCACCGCCGGTGCTTCTTCAATGCGCTGTTCACATTTCGACCACAGATTCCGCCATCGGATTGCGTATTGAACCCACGTCTCGCCTGGCTTTACTCTGGCGTTGATGAATGCCGTGATCGGGGTGCGTTCACTAGCGCTTGTGAACCGTTGAGTGAATAGCAACTCCATTTCTGTAAACGTTTTGACGGAGTCGTCAGGAAGCTCCGAGTACCATTCAAAAGCTGTGTCTGCTAAACTACTCACGAATTGACGAAGCAAAAGTTTATCATCGCCCCCGGTGTTGCCTTAAAGAGCCCTGAACTGGGCGACGTGCTGGTAAGGATTGGCCGTCCCTTTGTATACATGAAATTTAGGGATCGTATATCCCGGCGGGTAACTTATTTGGTCATACCAGCCTGGATATGGTCGCCCAGTTTTAACGACTTGGCCGGCCGCTTCATTCGCCTGGTGAGCTCGTATTTGGTGAGCAATATAGTCATCCAGAGCGGCCTTGGAAATGGTTTCCTTCTTGGCTGCTGAAAGAGCCGGAGGAGGGTTCAATGTTTCTCCTCTGTCGTCTTCGATAATGATCGGAGGGTCTTCAGCTGGAGAATACGGCTGTAACATCATCCCGACTATATCTTGGAAGAGAAGCGTCATTCATTTTATGTTGGCAGCTTGTTCTGCAGCTTCTCTGTCCTTCTTTTCGAGGACTCTGCGTAGGAAGTCAGCATCAGTTTCTTGTTCGTGACGCTGCTCTGATGACGCCTCCGGACTTTCTTTTGACCCTGTGAGTGCGGCCATTTGCGTCAGCATTTCCTGAAGCTTATGCTGTTGTTGTTCCTGGGCTTTTGTTATTGATCGGGTGAGCGGTCGGTGGCCCGTCGAAGTGCGGCTTTCCTCTTTTTCGGAAGCCATGTAAACAGTATGCACCGTTATGCCCCCAGACTTGGGGCGTTTGGGCTTAGCGTCTTTGTGGTCTGCCGTAGTCACAGGGGCTTTCTCTGGCCTCCTTCTATTTTGAGCAGTTGACGTTGAGGGGGCCGTCGCAGCGGGCACCCAGACAGCTGTTGCCTTTTGTGACTTGGCCAGACGGTTCTCTTCCTGTTGAACCTTCAGCTTCTTCTGTCGACGGGGATAGTCTTGATCAATCACCGAACCCTGGACCCATCGCCAGACTTTGTAACCTTTGGAGGACAGCCGTTGAGGAAGCTGGTCCAGCTTTATTTCTGTAACATTCCCCACCAAAGGAGGAGATCTTTTCAGTACGGCGGTAGGAGAGTTCCTGCGCACCTTGTTCAGCAGTTCGAAACTGTTCCCAGTTGGAACAGCAACATTGACTTCCACCGTTGGGGCTGGTAGAGTAGCTCAGAGGGGAGTTGCCCCCAGCTTTCCTCACTCGGCGCCAGTGGCGACGGCGATCATGTCGCGCAAATGGTGTTGGTTCGGCTATGGGGACGGCTTCGGCGTTTTGAGGAGAGGCTGTTATTGGCGCTAGCCGGTTGAAGACTGACGTCCGTTGAGAGGGGATAGTCAGTCTTGCGAAGGCCGACTTTCGAACAGGGGAAGCAGCCTTCGTGACTTCGCATGGAGTAGGAGCTGAAACGGACAGTCTTGTGAAGACCGACCCTTTAGCAGGGGAAGATGCCTTGACGACTTTAGGAGCAGGAATGGATATCTGCTTCGGGATGGCCGCTTCAGATATCGCTGGTGTTCAGTCGATAAAACTGCACATTTGTAGTACATTTTTCCTACCATTTTTATATTAAAAAAAAGGACTTTATTATAATATATTATACATATGAGGGTTTATGTGTAAAAACATTATTTTCCATGTGTTAATATATTTAATTATCATTTGGTAGGAAAATGTATGCAAATAATATTATTGGTCTAATCCTAGTAGAACAAAGTCTACTAAAATCTTATATGAGTTGTTGTGCAGATTATTTCCAAGTTGTTATGAAGGATTTAACAAACAAATCAATTTGTTGAAGAATACTTTCCAAATTAAAGAGCAAACTTGGAGACTAAGTCTGGAAGCAACCGAGAAAATATTTTCAGATTCTGAAGAAGCCTAGGAATGCCAAATGTCACCATCAGAGAGCCCAAGAAAAACGACAAAATGATCCACACCATGGAGCGCGGATCCGCGGCCAAATCCACCCTGGGGCCGCGGATCCGCCGCGGTTTGATGAGGTCAGAATGCAATATTTTGGGAGATTTTCAAGTGCTGAATTTTACCAACTTCGCAACAAAAAGATTCTGGGTTTTCACTATATAAAGGCACCGAGGGCATCTTGGAAAAGCTATCAAGCCGAAGAGATCACGAAGCTCCCGACGCTCACGCATCCAGGCTGATCATCGACTGTTCGACTACCTCCCTAGGAAAGATCGAGAAGCAAATCAAGTTTTGTAATCATTTTCTATGGATTAAAAGTGTAGTTGAAGGAGTTGATTAATAAAGGTAGTTTTTATTTAATTGTTTGTTTTCTTTTACATTATGTTTTCCATCTCTTTCTTTTCATATTCTTCTCCCAACATGCGCGAGTAATTCTCCGCTTGTTAGGGTTCGTAGGATTAGGGTAGGCTAATGAACGATGAAAAATATCTAAACCCTTTTTAAGTCCTATAAAGTTTAGGAACTTTATCAAAATAATCATTAACATCCTAATCGGGCGCGCTAGCAATTCTTTGCTAGTTCCGACCGCGATTAGAGATTAGATTAATGATTGTTTTGGTAAAGGCTAGATATGAACGGAGTTCCGTGTCGAGATAAGGGTTAAGAGTGGGATTCCTTTTCCCTCCAGAAACCCTAATCTACACGCATCGCCGTCGTTCTAGTTCTAAATCTATTAATGGATAAAAAGGGTAACTTTAATTAATCATTCATAACTACTAAATCCTAACGAACCCTACAAGCCCTTCTTATTATAATTAATCACATCTTTAAACTATTCTAGATCTATATTTACATTCTTATTAAACGTAGATCTAGAAACCATCCTACAACCATTCTTATTTCTTTCTCCTTTTCAACACATCTAAAGTAAAATTAAAAAGTTCCACGTTTCCCAGAGGACGACCCGTACTCATCTCGGTCTAGCTACGTGCGACACCGTTATTGATTGCGGTTAAACTAAAAACACGATTTTTCACATCAATCAAATGGCGCCGTTGCCGGGGAATACGTGCGTAATTTTTTATTTTTACTATTTGTGTTGATTTCTTAGACGAGTCATATCATTATTAACACAAAACTGCAAATTGCATATTTAACGATTTGTGCGTGGATTTTTGCAAGGAGATCTGGAGTCACAGAATTGAGGGAAACAGGAAACAGAGACATTTTTAGAGATCCAGAGGAGCACAGAGGGACACAGGAAATTTTTCATCAAGCGATCCAACCACCTCGCGGCGGAAGCGCGGCATAAAGGCATCTTTGGCGGCGGAAGCGCGGCGTCTTGGATGGATTAGGGCTACAGAACTCTCTGGTATCTTTCTTAACTCCTCCTCTCTCCTCCCAAATCCAATAAAATCTATTTTCTGCAGGATTCTTTGCAAATTGCGCCGCTCAAAAATCTCTTTGCAAAAGTTTTGTGTTTTGTTTTGCATATTTAATACGGATTTTAAGGGGCAAAGACCAAATCAAGATTAGGTGGGGATTTCATCACCCTTCCTAAGCCCCACAAATCACAAACCGAGCATATAGATCAACCCTTCATTAATTTAAAAAATATCTAGACCAGACTCTAAGGACTGTCGCGCTCAATAAGGACAGAGGAAGGTCGTGGGTAATCTATCGTTTATCCGCATTACTTTTGTAGTGCCTAGGCAAGTGTGACAAAGGCTAGTGGTTTTTAATTAGGCCCACTGTAGTGGTGGTTCCTTCCCGCTTACCTGGCACTTACCTCGCTACAAGGGTAGTACGGAGGCGGTAGAGGATTTATCCTGCGGCTTGTCCTTTGGAAGTCTAGGAGCGGTCTAGAGACTGGACCTAGGTAACCTTAGTTCTAGGGTTGCTTGTGCATTTAGGGAAATTTGTCTTGAGTCCCACTTTTTCAAAACAAGACAATTTTAAATCACACACACGCTGCCACTTGCACTAAACCCGCTTAGTGCATGCTCGGCTGGACACGGGATCCTAGTGCCCGTCTTGTCCGCGTTCCTGCTATCGACGCCGAAGTCGGTACTTCTTCATCTTCTTTTCCCCCACCACACACCACATCAACCGTGATGGACGGCACTCCATCTAATTATAACACCACGCTGCCACCACCCGCAGGTGAGCAGAATCCACCGCGCATCTCTCTCCAAGAGAGATGCTATCCTATTCGTGGTCCCCTTCCTACTTGTCTAGTCTCCCACCTTCATCCGAGCCTATTCTCCGTTTTCCCCAAGGCTCAAACATTTCGCCAAATCTATCTAAGTCGATGCCCACTCCAATTTTGGGATCGAATCAGTCGCCACAGTCTTCTCCACAAACGTTGGACCCAAAACTTATTGATCGTGCTCCATTTCCAAACCGATTAAGGGCCAACCGACCTAACCCGCAAATGGAGAAGATTGTGGAAATGTTTAAGCAAGTTAGCGTGAATATTCCTCTTCTAGATGCTATTCAACAAGTCCCATCTTATGCAAGAATCCTTAAAGACTTGTGCACTAGGAAGAGAAAAACTCAAGTGCCTAAAAAGGTTTTCATGACGAGTAATGTTAGCACAGCTTTTACCCAACAAATACCAAAGAAACGTAAGGACCCCGGCTGTCCTACAATCTCTATTTCTATTGGGGGTAAAAATATAAATCGTGCTTTACTCGATCTAGGCGCTAGCGTCAACTTACTTCCTTATTCGGTATACGAGCAGTTAGGAATTGGAGAGTTAAAACCCGCCCATTGTACTCTTCAAATGGCTGATCGATCTATCACCAAACCTCGGGGCGAACTAGAGGATGTGTTAATTAAAGTCGGGGAATTCATATTTCCCGTGGACTTTATTGTTTTAGATACACAGCCTGTGGCAAACCCACGCAATCAAATCCCGGTGATACTTGGTCGACCCTTCCTAGCAACTTCTAACGCTGTGATTAATTGTCGTAACGGTTCTATGAACTTATCCTTCGGGAAAATGACAATTGAGCTTAATATTTACAAGCTAGGAAGTCAGCCATCAGAACCTTCTGCTCATTTACTGGACGTTTGTTCCATCCACGAGATAGCTCCCGAAAGCTGCATGGATGAGGAACTTTGCTTTGATGTTCTCGACAACACTAATGAGACATCGTTTGATCTTGCACCACTTCACAGTGAGGATATGTTCAATGAGTCCGACCTTGAGATTGAACCCTTTGACTCGTTGCAAAAGTCAGCAGCACTTTCCGAGTCAATATCTTATGCAAGTTTTGAACCTCTTAAGGAGTCCGAGTATCATTCCGTTACCCCTCCTTCTATTGTCTCTCCGCCAATTCTTGATCTCAAACCGCTACCTTCTCATCTTAAATATGCATATTTAGGAGAGAATGAGACTTTGCCAGTGATTATTTCCGCTTCTCTAGCCTTAGAGCAAGAGAATGCACTTTTGGCAGTGTTGAGATCGAATCGGGAAGCATTTGGTTGGACAATGGCCGACATCAAAGGGATTAGTCCCTTAATTGTTGAACATCACATACATCTGATGGATGAAGCCAAACCAACCCGAGACCCACAAAGACGGTTAAATCCCGTTATGAAGGAGGCGGTAAAGAAAGAAATCGTCAAGTGTCTTGATAGTGGAATAATTTACCCCATATCTGATAGTCAATGGGTAAGTCCAATTCATGTGGTCCCTAAAAAGTCTGGCATCACGGTAATCACTAACGAGGCTAACGAGTTAATCCAAACACGCACCCAAACTGGGTGGCGCGTATGTATCGATTACAGGAAACTCAATGCCGCGACGAGGAAAGATCACTTCCCTCTACCTTTCATTGACCAGATGTTAGAACGATTAGCGGGACACGAATACTATTGTTTCTTGGACGGATACTCTGGTTACAACCAGGTCCCCATCGCCGAAAAGGATCAAGATAAAACCACTTTTACTTGTCCTTTCGGAACTTTTGCTTATAGACGCATGCCCTTTGGGTTATGCAACGCTCCCGCTACATTTCAGCGGTGCATGATGGGGATATTTTCAGATATGGTAGAAAATTTTCTAGAAATTTTTATGGACGATTTCTCCATTTTTGGGGACTCCTTTGAGGACTGCCTTCGTAATCTTGACGCTGTTCTTACCCGCTGTAAGGATAAGAACTTGACTTTGAATTGGGAAAAATGTCATTTTATGGTTCAAGAAGGTATTGTACTTGGACATATAATTTCACATAAAGGCATTGAGGTAGACAGAGCTAAAATAGATGTCATTCAAAACCTCCCTCGTCCCAATTGCGTCAAAGATATACGATCCTTTCTTGGTCATGCAGGATTTTATAGGAGATTTATTAAGGACTTTAGCAAAATTGCTAGACCCTTAACCCTTCTATTGGCCAAGGACACTACATTTCACTTCGATTCGGATTGTGAGGCTGCTTTTGAATCACTTAAAGAATCACTCACTACAGCCCCCGTTCTATCATCTCCGGATTGGAACCACCCGTTCGAGCTTATGTGTGACGCATCAGATTTTGCTATTGGTGCTGTCTTGGGACAGCATATTGATAAGATGCCACATGTAATTTACTATGCAAGTAGGACCCTGAATGATGCACAAATAAATTACACAACTACCGAGAAAGAACTCTTAGCAGTTGTATTTGCATTAGAGAAATTCAGGCCCTACTTGATTGGCTCGCCTATTGTGGTTTACACAGATCACTCCGCCCTCCGACATCTTTTAACGAAGAAGGATGCAAAAGCCAGGCTAATACGTTGGATCCTATTGTTACAAGAATTTGATCTTGTTATCAAAGACAAGAGTGGATGTGAAAACGTAGTAGCAGACCATCTTTCACGCATCACTTCTTCGCCAACTGTGACCGTGCCGATAAATGACTCATTTCCCGACGAACAGCTCTTGAATGTATCCTACGAACCTTGGTTCGGAGATATCGTGAACTATCTTGCGACGGGACTTATACCTAGCGATTGGTCGAAACAAGACAAACTTCGGTTTTTATCCCAAGTAAAATATTTTTACTGGGATGAACCATATCTATTCAAGTATTGTTCCGATCAAATCATTCGCAGGTGTGTCCCTAACGATGAATTCAAGAGCGTGTTATCATTTTGTCATGATCAGGCGTGCGGCGGTCACTTTGGACCTCGAAAAACGGCGGAGAAAGTTTTGCAATGTGGCTTTTATTGGCCAACATTATTTAAAGATGCATTTGAGCATTGCAAAACTTGTCCGCGATGTCAGCATTTGGGTCGGATTTCACGTAGGAATGAGATGCCGCTCCAACCTATCTTGGTTGTGGAAATATTTGATATTTGGGGTATTGATTTTATGGGCCCTTTTCCCAACTCCTTTGGGAATCTATATATCTTGTTAGCAGTTGATTATGTCTCGAAGTGGGTGGAAGCTATACCGTGTCGCACTAATGACAACAAAGTTGTCATTAAGTTCCTTAAAGAAAACATCTTCTCGCGATTCGGACACCCTCGCGCTATCATTAGCGACAACGGGACACATTTCTGCAATAGGTCTTTCGAGGCCTTGATGCGGAAATATTCAATCACTCACAAGCTTTCTACGCCCTATCACCCCCAAACAAGCGGGCAGGCTGAGATCTCAAATAGGCAGATCAAACAGATATTGGAGAAGACGGTTTCGAAAAACCGTAAGGATTGGTCAACCAAATTGACGGATGCTCTTTGGGCATTCCGCACCGCTTATAAGACCGATCTTGGTATGTCTCCTTACCGCCTTGTGTTTGGGAAGGCATGTCACCTCCCTGTTGAGATTGAACATAAGGCAATGTGGGCTATTAAAGAGCTTAATTTTGATCTTGATCATGCTGGCGGCTTTCGGAAGCTGCAATTAAATGAGCTAAGCGAACTCCGCGATGAAGCTTACGATAATGCGGTGATAGTAAAGAATAGGACTAAAGTGTTTCACGATAAAAATCTTTCTAGAAAAACCTTCACATCGGGGCAACAAGTCCTTCTTTATGATTCACGTCTCCATCTTCATCCGGGTAAGCTTAAATCTCGTTGGAAAGGACCTTTTGTGGTGCGGTATGTACACCCGCACGGGGCGGTTGAAGTCGAAAATTTGAAAAACGGTTCGATTTTTAAAGTAAATGGGCATAGATTAAAACCGTATTTTTCTGCTGACCCCGCGGAGGAGCTCCTGTTTTTACAGGAGCCGCTTTATCAAAACTAAATTTCCTCCGCCTCACCTCCATGTTTTTAAAAAAAAAAAAAAACATTTTCTCATTTTAAAAATGGAGGTGAGTAAAAAATGATTTGATTGAATATCTGTGCGTGTCAAAGAATAAGTTTGGGGGAATTTATCATTTAACTATTATTTTATCCCTTGTATCTCTCCCTTAGTATACAGGTCCATGTTCTCAAAAGGCTGCATCAGTGAGGACACTGCTAAAAACAGGTTTGGGGGGGAGGTTTGTATTCACTGAATTATCTTTGACACCGGGCATTAAAAAAAAAATAATAATAATAATAATAAAAAAATTATAACAAAAGAATAGAAAGTGAAACATTACATCCAAAAGATAGGAATAGTTTAAGAAAACCAAGAAAATTAGAAGTTTTCTTATACGAACTAGTAATAAGTAGTTATGAGCTGTTGTCCCAAGGGTTAGTAAGATAGAGGAAGTCACTAATCTGAGGATAAAAATAAGTCTGAAAAATAGTTTCTATTCTGGAAGCCAAACATTTGAATGTTGATACCCTACTATATGCACTTACACACGTCTTGAAACTCGGGATAGTAGAGGATACCTTGAAATGCTCTTGTCTAAAAGCCAAAGTATGAAGGAAATGATGAAGAAAATATAAAATGGTGAAAAGAAAAATGAACACTGGTTTTGTTATCGCCAAGGCAGCAATAAAAAAAATATAGCGAGGGTGCCTCTTCACCTAGTGCCCTAAGGCCAACTGGTCTGGGAGTCACTGCTAAGCCTTAGGTGGTGCAAGACAAGGAAAATATTATCACCAAATCAGCAAGCACATGAGTAATCGGTCGGTTAGTACCTCAAGAAGTATTAACGGTCGCATGACAATGTGTAAGCAATTCTAAGTATTCATCAAAGTAAAAAGTACTAAGGTAGATGGACAAGAGTATGATAGCTTGAATTGAATTCTCTGAGTGTAGGGATGTTCTTTACACACACGTGGGGTTATATGATCAATGTTTGGATAAAAGGTAGGAATGAAGAATAAAGACGATGTTTTATTGAGGGATGATGTGATTTCTAACATTTTTTCATGACTATTAAGATAGGGCTCATGACAACTGAAATGCTAGTATAGTTGGAAACTCTTCTTTTCAAAGTATTTCTTTTATCGTTCTTATCTTTATATGTAAATTTCACCATCTTTCTTTTGTTATAGGATTTTGTGGGTGTAATCCGCTGAAAACCCTCAGGAGACAACACTCCTCCTACTAGGGACACCTAGAGGTTTAACGGCTTGTTGCACGTGCTCAGTGCAATCGTGTCTGCCTACGAAAGTGTGCCTAGTTTTCTCCTTTCTTTTTCTTCTCTTAAATAAACTAATTTGCTCGGGACGATCAAAGATAAGTTTGGGGGTATTTGTTCAGTCGATAAAACTGCACATTTGTAGTACATTTTTCCTACCATTTTTATATTAAAAAAAAGGACTTTATTATAATATATTATACATATGAGGGTTTATGTGTAAAAACATTATTTTCCATGTGTTAATATATTTAATTATCATTTGGTAGGAAAATGTATGCAAATAATATTATTGGTCTAATCCTAGTAGAACAAAGTCTACTAAAATCTTATATGAGTTGTTGTGCAGATTATTTCCAAGTTGTTATGAAGGATTTAACAAACAAATCAATTTGTTGAAGAATACTTTCCAAATTAAAGAGCAAACTTGGAGACTAAGTCTGGAAGCAACCGAGAAAATATTTTCAGATTCTGAAGAAGCCTAGGAATGCCAAATGTCACCATCAGAGAGCCCAAGAAAAACGACAAAATGATCCACACCATGGAGCGCGGATCCGCGGCCAAATCCATCCTGGGGCCGCGGATCCGCCGCGGTTTGATGAGGTCAGAATGCAATATTTTGGGAGATTTTCAAGTGCTGAATTTTACCAACTTCGCAACAAAAAGATTCTGGGTTTTCACTATATAAAGGCACCGAGGGCATCTTGGAAAAGCTATCAAGCCGAAGAGATCACGAAGCTCCCGACGCTCACGCATCCAGGCTGATCATCGACTGTTCGACTACCTCCCTAGGAAAGATCGAGAAGCAAATCAAGTTTTGTAATCATTTTCTATGGATTAAAAGTGTAGTTGAAGGAGTTGATTAATAAAGGTAGTTTTTATTTAATTGTTTGTTTTCTTTTACATTATGTTTTCCATCTCTTTCTTTTCATATTCTTCTCCCAACATGCGCGAGTAATTCTCCGCTTGTTAGGGTTCGTAGGATTAGGGTAGGCTAATGAACGATGAAAAATATCTAAACCCTTTTTAAGTCCTATAAAGTTTAGGAACTTTATCAAAATAATCATTAACATCCTAATCGGGCGCGCTAGCAATTCTTTGCTAGTTCCGACCGCGATTAGAGATTAGATTAATGATTGTTTTGGTAAAGGCTAGATATGAACGGAGTTCCGTGTCGAGATAAGGGTTAAGAGTGGGATTCCTTTTCCCTCCAGAAACCCTAATCTACACGCATCGCCGTCGTTCTAGTTCTAAATCTATTAATGGATAAAAAGGGTAACTTTAATTAATCATTCATAACTACTAAATCCTAACGAACCCTACAAGCCCTTCTTATTATAATTAATCACATCTTTAAACTATTCTAGATCTATATTTACATTCTTATTAAACGTAGATCTAGAAACCATCCTACAACCATTCTTATTTCTTTCTCCTTTTCAACACATCTAAAGTAAAATTAAAAGGTTCCACGTTTCCCAGAGGACGACCCGTACTCATCTCGGTCTAGCTACGTGCGACACCGTTATTGATTGCGGTTAAACTAAAAACACGATTTTTCACATCAATCAGCTGGCTTCTTCATGGGCCCACTTGAGCTTTGGCCCAGTTTGCTGAAAACTGATGCATTGGACTTGGACGACCCGTTGAGAGGGGCCGCGGTAGTTGTAAGCCGATCAAAGTCCTTCTTCTTTGGAGCTTCTTGCGACGACATTGGGGCATTGAAGCTCATCGGTGGGAGCATAGTCCCGAAGAATAGCCCAGTGGTGGCCCGAGTCACCTGTTCCACCGTCATAGCGAAGATGGAGGTCGCTTGGGGCCCGTAAGTCACTCCTACGGACGGGATGGAGTGAGAGTTGCAGTTACAGTTAGTGCAGTTTGAAGCCATTGATCTTCTGTTTTCTGCACGGAGCAAGACACCAAATCTAAGTACCTCGAATCCACAGGCAACCATAGCAAACCGCGATTCGTTCACGAGCACGACGCACGAAATGTGGAGTGGAAAGAGGAAAAGGTCCCACCGGACGTGCCAGAATCTGTTCCCTTCCGAATCATGGAGACGTGACCGGGCGGGTCCGTCTTGCCTAAAATTCGGGGCAGATGCTAATTTTTGCTAGCCGTCCACCTCTCCGAAGATGCCAAGTTGATTTATGGCACCATGTATCGAAGGTTCAGACGGATGCGGCCGATGTAGCAGACTTCGTCAGATTCCCCCTCTTTTGAGGGTTTTTTGATTGTGTGGACGCTCTTACCTGCAGGCGCAAGCCCCTGCAGTTAATTATGCTACCACATCGCGGTAACAACTTTCTCCTTCTCCAAATGATCACTTCGTGTTGTGGGTGTTTTTTTTGAGTTTGGTTGCCCGTGGATTGTATACGGAGACTAATTTATACTGTCGCCCGTAGGGCGTGGACTAGTCCAAATCCGTATCTTTCTTAGATTTAGGTTTGGGGGTTTAGGTTTAAGGATGCGTTAGCCTCATTTGAGATTAGGATCAACTTAAACGTTTGTTAAGGATACGTTAGTCTCATTTTAGACTAAGATCAACTTAACGGGACCGTTTAGATCCAACAAGAGAGCAATTGGGCTCTATTGTTTAGTTTAGGGACATTGCGGTCGATTAGTTTAAGGAAATTACGGTCCAATGTTAGTTTAAGGACATCTCGGTCCACCGTTATTTTAAAGACATCGCGGTCGAGGTTAAGGACATCATAGTCCGTGAATTTAAAGACCTCACAGTCAAATGCTTTAGAGACGTCATAGTCTATGAAATGTGTGGTTGTCGAGACCCGTCACCTCTTTGAAGACGTTGAGGAATTACAACGACAAATATCAAAGGAGTGAAGAGATGTACCCTTAAACCAAGGTGAGTTGGTTGAAAGAGCAAATATGCTCAGTTCAAGATAAGTTGAGGACTTATGGCCAGAATTGGGCTAAGTCCAATTAAAATGTTTAACACATTTTTTTGTTCTGGCTATTAAGCCTTTATTTGGGCTTGGCCCTTTTAATAATGCTAAGCAATGGGTTCTGACATCTTTTGTTTTCATCAGAACAAACTGTGTTCTGACGATGCGCCACGTGGCGCGCCAGGCGCTTTGCGTCAGTTAAAGAGCGCATTGCGCTTCTATCTGGTAGCGCACATGAAGAGGACACGTGTCGCGCTTAGCGCTAAGCGCTTTTAATTTATGAGCGCTTTGCGCTAGTCTGTTGGCGCGCCAGTGAGTGACACGTGGCGCGCTTGGCGCTGAGCGCCATCCCATGAGCGCAGTGCGCTGTTTCAGAAGCGCAAAGCGCAGATTGTGTCTTTGGTTGACACGTGGCAGGTTTTGGTGCTGAGCGCCGGTCCAATGAGCGCAAGAGCGCTATTCATGAGTGCAAGGCACTTTCAAGATCAAAGAATAGATTTATGTTCTTCTTAAAAGAGGCTTTGCCTCAAGATTCAAGAACAAAAGTTTTTGTTTTATAAAAGGGCTCTGCCTTTATAGATCAAAGATCTGTGAATGAAGTAAAATACTTTTTTTAGTTTTTTATAATTAGATCTTTTGATCTTTTCTCTTTCTATCAATGACCTTGGTCTTTTGTAGATCTATGATCTTTTTACGAGACGATTTCATGTCTGTGGTTCAAGAACTAGTTCTTTACCTTGAAAATGAAGAAATGATCTTCTTTTTCTAAAGGCCTGCCTTTCTTTCTCTTTGAATTTTCTCAAAGTTTTTAGAGGTTTTTTTATATCAGACTTGATGTCTTGGGGCCTTTATATAGCGAAAATTGATTTGTTAAATCAGTTAAAGAGATTTTTCTCTGATTGATTTGGGGACGTTTCCCCACCGTTGGATCTTTGATCCTGTGGCTTCTGTTTTACAGAAGGCAATTTTCTTGTTTTTAACAAGATTGAGAAAATCTTTCCATAACAGAATTTTAAATCTGATTAATGATTTATCATTATTAGATCTTTTGATCTAACAGTGGGGAATTTTTAATTCCAGCGTTGGCGCACCCGTGCTTTGCACATGGTGCGCTGCTCATAGCGCATCTCACTTTGCGCTAGCGGACCCACGTTTGACACGTGGCGCGCAGCGCAGAGCGCTGCGCTCCCACGTTTGACACATGGCGCGCAGCGCAGAGCGCAGAGCGCAACTGCGCTGGCGCACTCGTGTTTGACACGTGGCGTGCAGCGCGCCTAGCGCTAGCGCACTCATGGTGCACTGCCTAGGGCGCAGTGCACCTGGCGTTAGCCCATCTGTGTTTGACACGTGGCGCGCAGCGCAGAGCGCTAGATCTGAAGCGTTGCTTCAAAATGTTTTAACTCTTGGCTTTGTGGTATTTGTTATATTTTTTGCATGTGGAGTTTTTCCCTTCATTTTTTATTTTATTATTATTATTTATTATTATTTATATTATTTATATTATTTTATTATTATTTATTTTTTTATATATTTTTTTGCTTTATAAGGGAGCAGGTTGTGAGCCAAAATTTTGGCGGGAACAATCGAACTTAGGACTTTCTGTCCAACCTTTAAAACACTAAATAACTATTGTTTTGTTTAAACTCATATTTGTTTCAACATTCAAGCGTTGGAGGTTCTAAAGAGGGTAAACATGCAGGCATTTTATAAAAGCATGAGTCTCTATGCAATGTGCAGAGATACTCGGTTTATATTTTGATGCAAAATGAGCAATGTAGCGGGCGACGATTTCCCAATACACTTGCATTAAGATGTTTGTTGCAAATTAATTGTTATGCACCGAAAAGGACAAAAATGACGGTTCGTAGAAAATACTTCGAAAATTAGATTTTGATATGTTGCATGATATAAGATTAATATAAGTGAGCGGTACAGAAGAATGCCGCCACAATGAAATGTTTCATTTTTTTAGCCATGTGTAGAAAAGCTTGAGCAGGTCAATAGATACATTACGGAGGATTCGTACTGGAATTTCTAAAAACGGAGGTGAAATCTGATTCCACTGACTCCAGACAAACAAAGAAAGGGTGAAATGTAAATTTTTCGTTAGAAGTTAGGATGCGGAGGCTAAATCTTTCTATCAACAATCACAAGCTGTTAAGTAAGGGGCCAAAATCAAATTTCCGTAAAATCTAGTGGACCGAGAAAATTCAGACAGGAAATTCCCAAGTGCGTACCAATGAGGGGCCGGATGTAAATTTACTTGAGATGCGAAAGACCGTCTTGAGCTCTGTTCATCGCCGAAAACAGAGACGAACATGGATAGATTGTCTTGCCTGAATCTGGGGGCAGATGCTATTTTGACTTATCCATCCAGCTCTCTAAAAATACCAAGTTGATTTATGACACCATATATCGTAGATTTGGACAGACGCGACCGTTGTAGTAGATATCATCAGATTCCCCCTCATTTGTAAGGGGTTTTTGATTGTGGGGATGCTCTTCCTGTAGGCGCAAGCCCCTGCAGTTAATTACGTTATCGCATTCCGATAACCACTTTCTCCTGCTCCAGCAGTTCACTTCGTGTCGTGTGTATTTTTGTTTATTTTGGTGCCCGTGCATTGTATACGGAGACTAATTTATGTCGTCGCCCGTAGGGCGCGGATTAGTCCAAATCCGTATATTTTAGATTTGGGTTTGGATCAAGAATTTGCTTGACGAGGTCCACGTTGCTAGCTTGGTTTGCCAACGGAAATGAACTTAGGACGCAGATCTTACATTTGTGAGGTACATCTGTTCATAAGATATTTGAGCTTGATCTAAGGATCGCTAGTCATATTTGAGACTAAAATCAACTTAGAAACAAGTGAGCATACGAGCTCAATTATTTTGGTTTAAGGACATCACAGTCCATTATCGCTATGTTTGGAGCAAAAATTAGTTTAAGGACGTTTCGGTCCATTATCGCCATGTTTGGGGCGACGCGCCGTGTTTGGGGCGACGCGCCGTATTTGAGGCGGTGCACTAGTTTAGGGACGTTTCGGTCCCACATTCCCATTTTGGGGATGCAATTTAGTTTAAGGACATTTCGGTCCATTATTCATCTTGCATACACGTGTATTTTTTACATGACGAAGTGAACAATGGTGATATGGAATGCATCTAATTTTGGGGTGCGGTCTGATTTGAGGTGTGCACGTCAATTTGGAAATGCATTAATGTGGGATGTATCATTCCTTGTCTTGATAAAATTTTATATCAAGTTGGAACAAGAAAGGTGTTGTTGGTTGTCGGGACCCACCACCTCTATGAAGACGTTGTGTAATTACAACGACATATATCAGAGGTGTGGAAAGATGTACCCTTAAACCAAATCCCGTATTTGAAGGAAAAAGAGGCTGTGATGGACCTAAGAATCGTTAGTCATATTTGAGACTAACATTACCTTAGGAGATATGGGATGAATATCATTTTGGATATCATCAATGAGAGATCATCAGTCATGTTTGAGACTAAGATCAGTTTGGAATTCACAAACATATGTGCTCGGTTGATTTGAAATCAAAGAGATTTAACCTCAGGAAACTTAGCCAATTTGGGCTGAGATTAAGTTTCTAAACTACCCAGCAGTGCTAAGCACTAAGATATACAGCGCTCAACTGTGTTTCACGTGAGATGCTGGCATAGTGCTAAGCACTAATCTTTTCTGGCACTCACGTGCTTTTCACGTGAGGCGCTGGGTTTTTAGCCTTAGGCGTTCATGTGCTTTTCATGTGAGGCGCCGAGTTTTTAGCCTTGAGCGCTTACGTGCTTTTCACGTGAGGCGCTACAATAGTGCTAAGCACTTTTCTCTGGCGCTCACGTGTGTTTCACATGAGGTGCTATGTTTTTGGAGATTTAATTTCTGTTGATATTTTTAGAGAACTTAAATCTCTGTTAATGGTATTTTGACCATTAACAATCACCAAGATCATTATTTTGATGATCTGGGATCTTGCTCTTTAAGAACTAAGTTCTTGATTTGAAGGAACTAAATTTCTGGAGTATTATGGACTCCATGTTTTTTTCATGTTCTTGTTTTCAGAGATGTTAAACCTCTTTTAATGGTATTTTGACTATTAAGGATCACCAAGATCACTATATTGAGAATCTTGGATCGTTTTTAAAAAAAAAACTAAGTTCTTGATTTGAAGGAACTAAGTTCCTGGAGTTTTATGAACTCCAACTTCTTTCTTTTCAATTTTGTTCTTCCCTGAAACTTTGATTCTCAAGAACAAGATCTTCCAGATGAAAATTAAATTATCAACTTATGAGAGATTTGCCTTGCGGATCTCAGATCCATAGAAAAAACTAAGTTTTTTGAGAAGGGTTAAACCCTTAGATATGTTAGGTAAAGGAGATATTTTGATCTCGATATTTTTTTTACCTAGGGTTTTGAAAATGGAGACGATATTCTTTACTGAGAATTAAATTCTCTGTTGTTTTGTGGAACCTTTTGAGAGCCTTCTGTATTTTTACAGAAGCTTAAGATGGGTCTCTCATCCTTATTTGGAAAGAGGGATCATTGGTCGTTCGGACCCACCATCTCTCTGACAATACTGAGAGATTACATCGCCGTGTATCGAAGGTGTGGAGGGATGTACCCTTTGAACCATGTCCCATTCATCAGGAAGAAGAACATGTTGGAGGTTAAACTTCTAGCTGTTTGATAAAGGTTTCTTTACATTCACGCACGAGCGTCGCACGTGTTGTGTGCACGTGCGTTGCACGTGGTGTGCACGTGCGGTGCATGCACATCATGGGGGAAGCTAAGGCCCTAACTTGAAGAACTAAGCTCTTATGGAGAATTAAGCTTCTTTGAGGATTGAATCTTCGCACGTGGTGCGCACGTGGCGGGCGCACGTGCATTGCACGTGGTGCGCACGTGGCGGGCGCATATGCGCATTATGGGGACAGTTAAGGCTCTAACTTGGAGAACTAAGCTACTGTGGAGAACTAATCTCTTTTGAGGATTGAATTTTCGCACGTGGTGCGCGCACGTGGCGCACATGACGCTTTGTATATGCACATTATGGGGGGCTGCTAAGGCCCTAACTTGGAGAACTAAGCTCCTATGGAGACCTAAACTCCACTGAGGATTGAGTATCCCCTCTTATTTATAGGGGAGTGATAGAGAAGAGATCTCTTTTTTTCCCGATGTGGGACTAAAAATGTATCCCTCATGTGGTAGAGCATTACTTAGACTATACTGTTCCCCTCCGAAAGACGCGGACGAAGACGCGGCGGACGTCTTGCCTGATATTCAGGGCAGATGCTAATTGGTGCTATCCGTCTACCTCTCCGAAGATGCCAAGTTGATTTATGGCACCGTATATCGAAGGTTTAAACGGATGCGGCCGATGTAGCAGACTTCGTCAGATTCCCCCTGATCTGAGGGGTTTTTGATTGTGGGGACACTCTTCCTTGCAGGCGCAAGCCCCTGCAGTTAATTACGCTACCGCATCGCGGTAACAATTTTCTCCTTCTCCAGATGGTCACTTCGCGTCGTGGGTGTTTGTTTTGTGTTTGGTTGCCCATGGATTGTATACGGAGACTAAGTTATGTTGTCGCCCGTAGCGCGTGGACTAGTCCAAATCCGTATCTTTCTTAGATTTGGGTTTGAGGGTTGGGTTTAAGGATACATTAGCCTTATTTAAGACTAAGATCAACTTAAACATTTGTTAAGGATACATTAGCCTCTTTTTAGACTAAGATCAACTTAACGGGATCGTTTAGATCCAACAAGAGAGCAATTGGGCTCTATTGTTTAGTTTAGTGCATTGAGGTCGATTGTTAGTTTAAGGACATTACGGTCCGTTGGTAGTTTAAGGACATCTCGGTCCATTGTTAGTTTAAATACATCGCGGTCGAGGTTAAAGACATCATAGTCCGTGAGTTTAAGGACCCCACAGTCCGATGTTAGTTTTAAGACATCACGGTCGAGGTTAAGGACATCATAGTCCATGAGTTTAAGGACCTCACAGTCCGATGTTAGTTTTAAGACATCACGGTCGAGGTTAAGGACATCATAGTCCGTGAGTTTAAGGGCCTCACAGTCCGATGTTAGTTTTAAGACATCACGGTCGAGGTTAAGGACATCATAGTCCGTGAGTTTAAGGACCTCACAGTTCGATGTTAGTTTTAAGACATCACGGTCGAGGTTAAGGACATCATAGTCCATGAGTTTAAGGACCCTACAGTCCAATGTTAGTTTTAAGACATCACGGTCGAGGTTAAGGACATCATAATCCGTGAGTTTAAGGACCCCACAGTCCGACGTTAGTTTTAAGACATCACGGTCGAGATTAAGGACATCATAGTCCGTGAGTTTAAGGACCCCACAGTCCGACGTTAGTTTTAAGACATCACGGTCGAGATTAAGGACATCATAGTCCGTGAGTTTAAGGACCTCACAGTCCGATGTTAGTTTTAAGACATCACGGTCGAGGTTAAGGACATCATAGTCCGTCAGTTTAAGGACCCCACAGTCCGATGTTAATTTTAAGACATCACAGTCGAGATTAAGGACATCACAGTCCATGAGTTTAAGGACCCCACAGTCCAATGTTAGTTTTAAGACATCACGGTCGAGGTTAAGGGCATCATAGTCTATGAGTTTAAGGACCCCACAGTCCGATGTTAGTTTTAAGACATTACGGTCGAGTTTAAGGACATCATAGTCCATGAGTTTAAGGACCTCACAGTCCGATATTAGTTTTAAGACATCACGGTCGAGGTTAAGGACATCATAGTCCATGAGTTTAAGGACCCCACAGTCCATGCAATGTGTGGTTGTCGGGACCCGTCACCTCTTTGAAGACGTTGAGGAATTATAACGACAAATATCAAAGGAGTGAAGAGATGTACCCTTGAACCAAGGTGAGTTGGTTGAAAGAGCAGATGTGCTCAGTTCAAGATAAGTTGAGGACTTATGGCCAGAATTGGGCTAAGTCCAATTAAAATGTTTTAACATTTTATTTTTGTTCTGGCTATTAAGCCTTTATTTGGGCTCGGCCTTTTTAATAATGCTAAGCATTGGGCTCTGACATTTTTGCATAGCATCCATCAGAAACAAAGCTTGCAGAGGGTTTTTCTCTCTCTTTTCTGTCTATATCTGTTTCTTTTCCTTTTTTTATTGAAAAGAAGGATCATTGGTCGTTGAGACCCACTACCTCTCCGACGACACTGAGAGATTACAGCACCAGATATCGATGGTGTGGAGGGATGTACCCTTTGAACCATGTCCCACTCATTAGGGGGAAAGAACAGGCTGGAGCTTAAGCTTCTCGCTGCTAAAAAAGGTTTTTTTGCGTTCGCGCACGTGCGTCGCACGTGTTGGGCGCACATATTTGCATGTAACGCACATGGAGTTTGCGCATATGCGCTCCTATGGAGAACGTATCTCCTTTTAATATTATTAAATGTTCTCATGTAGTATGCACGTGCGTTGCACGTGGTGCGCGCATGGTGGGCATACGTGCGTTGCACGTAGCGCACATGGCGCTTGTGCATATGCGCATTATGGGGAGGAGCAGGCTTCTATCTTGGAGAACTAAGCTCCTATGGAGAACGTATTTTCTTTTAATATTATTAAATGTTCTCATGTGGTGCGCACGTACGTTGCACGTGGTGCGCGCATGGTGGGCATACGTGCGTTGCACATAGCGCACATGGCGCTTGCGCATATGCGCATTATGGGGAGGAGCATGCTCCTATCTTGGAGAACTAAGCTCCTATGGAGAACTAAGCTCCTTTGAGAATTGAATCCTTGGAGGATTGAACTCTACCCTTTCTAAGAGGTATCCGCTCTTATTTATACGGGAGTGGTAGAGAAGTCATCTCTCTTTTTCCCGATGTGGGACTAAAAATGCATTCCCCATGTAGTAGAGCATTACTTTAGATTACACGTGCATAACACATTTGCTCATAACTTTTGATCTCGGATGAATTATGAGGCCCATAATATATTAAATGCAAGGATTTTTCGAGACACTTTCAATACCATTAAAATTTAGATATTTCTCATTCCGGAATTTGTCAAAATACAGCTCGGAAAATACTGGTTCGCATCTTCTTCCTTAGATCACATGTGCATAGATATTTGCTCATAACTTTTGATCCCGGATGAATTATGAGGCCCATAATATATCAAATCAAAGGTTTTTTCGAGATTCTTTCAATACCATCAGAATTTAGCTGTTTCCCATTCAGGAGTTTGTCAAAATACAGCTCGGAAAATACAGGTTCACATTTTCTTAAGTGTATCGCTGCCATTTGATGCCTTGGGCTCTTTTGTGCAGAAATTTTTGGCGGGAACAAATGCCCCCCACTGCTTTGCCCACGTAAGTATATACGTGGGTGAAGTAGTGCATAGCAATTCATAGTGTATGACCAGTTTCGGGTTGGTATATAATTTTCAGAATCTTGATCTGAGAAGATAACGAGCGGACACAAGCGTCGTCATTTATCATTGACTCAAATCTCGACTCTTAAGGGGTATAGTCCCAAACCCTCAGCTCCATGAGCCGTACCCTTCTATTCCTTTATGTTTTACTCTGGCGTGAAGTAGTTTATATGCTCATGAGTAACTTCTCCATTTCAGTGGCATGTAGCTTTGGCAAGTGTGGCCCATAGATGGTAGATAACAGTTAATCTTGAACTCTTTATAAGATAGTGATGGTTTAGGAGATAGGGGTAGGATCTGTCACCTATGACTTTTCAACTTTATGAGCCGTGAGGGTCTCATAAAGAATTTTCTCCCTACCAGTCGAGAGGATCCCGTAGGTGTAATTTCTCCATAAGAATCGTGAGGATTCCTAAGTGTGTTTTCTCTTGAAAGTCGTAAGGATCTCACAAGAGAATTTACTCCCTTATGAGTCGTGAGGACCCGCAAGTGATGGGTGAAGTTGTACTTATCCGCATTTCACGGAGTCGGGAGTTGCTCTGGATGCTTCCCACGGGTTCACTGCCGTGTTCTGGGAGGACCAGGCTCCGCTCTGGACGTTTCCCACGGGGTCAGGGTTGACATTATCCGCGTTCCACGTGATCAGGAATTTTGCTCTGGATTCTTCTCACGGGTTCATTGCCGTGTTCGGCGAGGACCAGGCTCCGCTCTGGATGCTTCACACGGGTTCACTGCTGTGCTCTGCGAGGACCATGTTCCCTTCCGAATAGCGGCGGAGACGACGTGAGGACGTCTTGCCTGAGATTCGGGGCAGATGCTATATGGTTTTTATCCGTCTACCTCTCCGAGGATGCCAAGTTGATTTATGGCACTGTGTATCGGAGGTTTAGACGGATGCGGCCGATGTAGCAGACTTCGTCAGATTCCCCCTCGCTTGAGGGATTTTTGATTGTGGGGACGCTCTTCCCTGCCGGCGCAAGCCCCTGCAGTTAATTACGCTACCGCATCGCGGTACAACTTTCTCCTTCTCCAGAATTTCACTTCATGTCGTGGGTGTTTGTTTTGTTTGTGGTTGCCCGTGGATTGTATACGGAGACTGAGTAATGCCGTCGCCCATAGGACGTGGATTAGTCCAAATCCGTATTTACTTAGATTTGGGTTTGGTGTTTTAGTTTAAGGATACGTTAGCCGTGTTGAGGCTAAGATCAACTTAAACGTTCATTAAGGATACGTTAGCCCTGTTTGAGACTAAGATCAACTTAACGTGGTGATCCATTTAATATATGGCCGTCGGGACTCATCACCTCTCTGACGTCGTTGAAGGATTACAACGATAGGTGTCAGAGGAGTTCAGAGATGTACCCTTGAACCAAAGTTGATTTGGAGTTTTATAGTCCATTTGAATGTTTAAGGATACGTTAGCCGTGTTTGGGGCTAAGATCAACTTAAACGGGATCGTTTAGATCCGGCAAAAGAGCATTTGTAGGCTCTAATGTTCCAGTTTAGGGACGTGGTGGTCCATCGCCAGTTTAGGGACGTGGTGGTCCATTGCCAGTTTAGGGACGTGGTGGTCCGTGTTCCAGTTTAAAGACGTGGTGGTCCGTATTCCAGTTTAGGGACGTGGTGGTCCGTCATTAGTTTAAGGACATTTCGGTCCATCGCCAGTTTAGAGACGTGGTGGTCCATCATTAGTTTAAGGACGTTTCGGTCCATTATTACCATTTTGGGATGAATATTAGTTTAAGGACGTTTCAGTCCAATATTATTTTAAAGACGTTTCGGTCCACGAGTTTAAGGACCCCACAGTCCGTATTAATGTGTGGTCGTCGGGACCCGTCACCTCTCTGATGTCGTTGAAGGATTACAACGATAGGTGTCAGAGGAGTTCGGAGATGTACCCTTGAACCGGAGGTAGATTAAATGATCTTTGGTCCAATTTGGAAACTAAGATCAATTATTATATTATGAACCCATTGGCCCAGTTGAATTTGAATTGAGGACTTATGGCCATCTTGGGCTAAGTCCAATTGTGTTTGGGATATTGGCCCTCTGTTGATTCATTGAAGACGAGGCTTTGTCTCTAGAAACTTAGCCAATTGGGCTAAGGCCAGTGTTTGAACACTAGAGACCAACAGTGTTGAACACTGGTATTGAGATTGAAAAACTGGTGTTAACACCAAAATATAATCAGTGTTACATACTAGCAACAAGGCTTTCAAATTTGTGTTAAATACTAAAGCAAATCAGTGTTAAACACTGGCCAGAGAGATTTCAAATTAGTGTTTAAGCACTAAAGCGAATCAGTTTTAAACACTGGAAATAGAGATTTAATTTAGTGTTAAACACTGCAAAATAGAGTTTTTCAATTAGTGTTACGCACTAAAGCAAATCAGTGTTAAACACTGGATACAGAGGTTTCAATTTAGTGTTAAACACTAAGACAAGAGGGGGCACGTGGTAGCACGTGAGAGCGCCCTCCTTCTTTTTATTTGTTCTGCCGAAAGTATTGAATACTTTGGAGCATCACGTGCTGTCACGTGATGGGCATTTAAATGTTTGTCTGTTAGAGCTTCTGCCAAGGGGTCACGTGGGGCACGTGAGGCATTGCCTCAAAGCCCTTCTCTGTGGGACTTTTCAGGGGTCACGTGGTAGCACGTGACCCTGCTTCTTTGCATGTTTGTTTATCTTTTAGGAATTAAATCCTTCATAGGGTTAAACCCTAGCTATTAGATTCCCACTTTCTTTTTGAAGAATTATATTCTTAGATGGGGTTAAACCCCGGCTTTTCTTCTGTAGGAATTAAATTCCTGACGTATGTGAAGAACTGAATTCTATCCTAGGGTTAAACCCTAATTTCTTCTTTCTTGAGGGAATTAAATTCCTGTTATTTTGACAGAATTAAGTTCTTAGTTAGGGTTAAACCCTGGTTCTGTTCATTTTGAAGGAATTAAATTCCTATAACATAGGGTCAAACCCTAATTTTATTTCAATGGAATTAAATTCCTATAATTCTGTGAGAATTAAATTCTCAAACTTCCATTCCCTCTCCATACTTTAGATCTGCATGGCAGAATCTCAACCCAATGAGAATTAAATTCTCAATTCATGGGGAGTGTTTCCCTCCGAATGGCGGCGCGCAGGACTGCGATGTCTTGGTACTGAGACTCGGGGCAGATGCTAATTGGTGCTATCCGTCCACCTCTCCGAAGATGCCAAGTTGATTTATGGCACCATGTATCGAAAGTTTAGACGGATGCGTCCGATACAGCAGACTTCGTCAGATTCCCCCTCGTTTGAGGGGTTTTTGATTGTGGGGACGCTCTTCCCTGCAGGCGCAAGCCCCTGCAGTTAATTACGCTACCGCATCGCGGTAACAACTTTCTTCTTCTCCAGATGGTCACTTCGTGTCGTGGATATTTGTTTTGTGTTTTGTTGCCCGTGGATTGTTTACGGAGACTGAGTTATGTCGTCGCCCGTAGGGCGTGGACTAGTCCAAATCCGTATTATCTTAGATTTGGGTTTGGGGGTTTGGTTTGAGGATACGTCAGCCATACTTGAGGCTAAGATCAACTCAAACGTTTGTTAAGGATACGTTAGTCCAGTTTGAGACTAAGATCAACTTAACGGGATCGTTTAGATCCGACAAAGGAACGTTTTAGGCTCCATTGTTCCAGTTTAAGGACATAGTGGTCCATCGTATGTATGGCCGTCGGGACCCGTCACCTCTCTGACGACGTTGAAGGATTACAACGACGGATGTCAGAGGAGTTCAGGGATGTACCCTCGAGCCAGAGTTAATTGGGGGGATTTATAGTCCACTCTGTTTGAAGGTTTAAGGATACGTTAGCCATCTTTAAGGCTAAGATCAACTTAAACGGGACCGTTTAGATCCGACAAAAGAGCATGCGGGGCTCTATTGTTCTAGTTTAAGGACATTGCGGTCCATGGGTAGTTTAAGGACGTTGCGGTCCATGGGTAGTTTAAGGACATTGCGGTCCATGGGTAGTTTAAGGACATTGCGGTCCAGGTTAAGGACGTCGTAGTCCATGGGTTTAAGGACTCCATAGTCCGGTATGTGCTCTGGATGCTTCACACGGGTTCACTGCCGTGCTTGGCGAGGACCAGGCTCCGCTCTGGACGTTTTCCGCGGGGTCAAAGAGTGACGTTATCCGCATTCCACGTAACCAGGAATTTTGCACTAGATGCTTCACACGGGTTCACTGCCGTGCTCGGCGAGGACTAGGCTCCACTCTGGACGTTTTCCACGGGGTCAAAGAGTGACGTTATCCGCGTTCCACGTAACCAGGAATTTTGCATTAGACACGGGTTTAAGGACCCCACAGTCCATATCAATGTGTGGTCGTCGGGACCCGTCACCTCTTTGAAGACATTGAGGGATTACAATGCCAAATATCAAAGGAGTGAAGAGATGTACCCTAGAACCGGAGTGGATTGAATAGTCCTTGGCCCAATTTGGGATCAAGACCAATTAATTATGTTATGAGCCCATTAGCCCAGTTGATTACGAATTGAGGACTTATGTCCAGCTTGGGCTAAGTCCAATCAGGAGAGGCTTTGCCTCTATCCATTTAGCCAATTGGACCAATGTCTAGTGTTAAACACTAAAGACCAACCAGTGTCGAACACTGAGAATGAGACTGACAAGTTAGTGTTTAACACTAAAAGATAATTGGTGTTAAACACCAGCAACAGGGCTTTTCAAATTAGTGTTAAACACTAAAACAGATCAGTGTTGAACACTGGCAATGGAGATCTCAGATTAGTGTTAAATACTAAGGTAATCAGTGTTGAACACTGCGAATAAAGCTCTTTGATTAGTGTTAAACACTAAGGCCCAACAGTGGTTTAACACTGGGTTCGGGAGTTTCAATTTAGTGTTAAGCACTACGGCAAGAGGGGTCACGTGGCGACACGTGAGAGCGCCCTCCCTTCATTTGTTCTTCTGAGACTATTGCATCTTTTAGAGCATCACGTGCCATCACGTGACGGGCATTCAAATGCTTATACGTTAAAGCTTCTGCCTAGGGACACGTGGGTCACGTGGGGCACTGCTTCAAAGGGGCTTTCTGTAGACCTTTTGGGGGGGTCACGTGGTGACACGTGACCCCGCCTCTATGTATGTTGTTTAGAGGATCTGTTAATCTTTTCCAGGAATTAAACTCCTCGTAGGGTTATACCCTGACGGTAATTTCAGAGGAATTTAATTCCTACTTCCTTTTGAAGATTTATATTCTGGAATAGAGTTGAACTCTGAATTTTCTGTAGGAATTAAATTCCTCATACATGTGAAGAACTAAATAGGGTTAAACCCTAATAAAAGCTTTTAAGGAATTAAATTCCCACTCTCTGTTAAATTATGATCAAGGGAATTAAATCCCCGCTGTTCTAACAGAACTAGGTTCTTAATTAGGGTTAAACCCTGTTTCTTTTTGTTCGGAAGGAATTAAATTCCCATAACACAGGGTCAAGCCCTAGTTTTATTTTAAAGGAATTAAATTCCTATAGTTCTGTGAGAATTAAATTCTCGTGCTTCCATTCCCTCTCTATGTTTTGGATCTGCATGGCAGGATCTCGACCCATTGAGAATTAAATTCTCAACTTCAAGGGGAAATGTGCACTTTGCAGATCCTCTATCAAAGAGAGAAGAAATATGTTCTTCTGTTTTATATATCAGAGTTAAACTCTGTTGAGAATTAAATTCTCGTTTCCTTCAAGGAGCCTTCCCTTTCTTACCTAGGGTTTTCTTTTGCAGAAGATCCAAGTTCCTCGAAGTATCAAGGCTCTCTCTCCCTTTCTTCCCTCTGCGTATCTGTCTCTTTTTTTGTGTCTCTTGGCTCCTATTTATAGGAGAAGCAGCCGAATCAATTAGTTTTTGACGAATCTTCATTGAGAGGTTTGATTTGCATCCATCATTCGTTTTTGACCTTTGGATTATTAGGTGAATTTTATTCACCATTGGATTTCAAATCCCGGGATTCCCCTTTGTTATTTCGGTTAGATTTAAAGGGGAAATCTTTCCAAGTTCGGGATTTTCCCATAAATAGGTGATATTTAATCACCTCTGAACCTTTAATTTAATTGTTTCTAGATAGTCGCTTTCCTTTGGAAAGATTTGAATCTCCTTCAGAATTTAATTCTGTTGACAAAATGGGCTTTGAAAGCCGGTCACGTGTGACCACGTGACCCATGGTCACGTGTGGGCACGTGACCCCCTTGGAACGAGCCTTCTTCTTTCTTTTTGCGCTCTGTCTTCTGGTTGCTGCTTAACCGTCACGTGCCACCACGTGACCCCTGGTCACGTGTGAGCACGTGACTCTTGTCTGGACTCTTTTTCTTGATTTAACTGGAGAACAATTCTGATGTTTTGATCATCACGTGCCAACACGTGACCCTGGTCACGTGGGAGCACATAACCTCTTCTGAAGCTTTTTCCCTTGATTTGATCAGGAAGCGTTGGGTCTTTGCTGCTGCTTTTAAATGTCACGTGCCGACACGTGACCCAGGTCACGTGAGAGCACGTGACCCTTACTGAAGCCCCTCTCTTTGATGTAGTTGGGAAACTACACTTGCTTTGCCGGTACTTTTGGGTGTCACGTGCCAACACGTGACTGCTGGTCACGTGTAAGCACGTGACCCTTTTCTGAAGCTTTTCCCATAACCTTTTCTGATTTTAAATCAGGAAACAAATGCCCCCACAGCGTTGTTCTCACGTGTCAGCACGTGAGTGCAACGCTGTCACCTTTTGTGACCGTTGGATTCCTTTAGGGATTTGGGGAGATGAAGCGTTTCCATCGCCTTCTATAAATACCACCGTCTCTTCCGAGGAGCCTTCACTTTGCTCATCTTCTTCTTCTGAGAACTTTTTCCTTGAGAATTTAATTCTCGCTTCCAGAGCTTAGTTCTCTGTCTTGAAACAATCTTCAGAGTTTAACTCTGTTCGAAAAGAATTCTTTTCCTCAGGTAATGTTCTTGGACAAACGATGGACCTTCACATTCCTCTGGATTTTAAATCCAAAACAAGGGATTTTACCCTTTTTTCTTCATGTTTTTCCATAAGAACATGAAACCGCTTAACCTTCAAACTGTAGATCTTTTAGGGTTTAGATGATCTTTGGGGAGATGATGATGGCGTTTCAACTCCATGGAATTTAATTTCATCCCAAAAATGTTTCTGGGAATTTAATTCCCTTCTCTTAATAAGGAATTTAATTCCAAGGAAGAATTCAGTTTCTTCACACGGAGGCTTCTTGGGGTTTCCTTGTCTTTCTATGATCAGTGAAGAAGAGGAGGGTTTGTAATAAATCGTCCTGATTTTTTATTTCAGGTATCATGGACGCTCATTTGTATGATCTCAACGAAATCATTTCCTACGGGAATATTCGTGCCCTGGGCCGTAGTCAGAATCAGGAGTTCACCAATGCTCAGTGTGCTGAGATTATGAGCCGCTTTGACGAGTACGACCATCGGCTACTCCCCCGTCGCTCTTCTCTTCTGAGGCTCATCGTGCTGGCGATTTGGGAGGCGCTTCCTCTCTTCTGCGCCGGTGTGCCACTCAGGGCATTGGACGTTGCCGAGGATAAGATACATTCGGTGTATCTAATGAGTTTGATCTCGAAGAGAAGGCGTGACAACCTCATTGATCTTTTGCACCAGGCGTTTCAGCAGTCGGCCATACTTGCTGCTTACCGGAGGGTGGAGGACATTCGCGAGGACCCAGACGCTTGCGATCGCGAGAGAAAACATACTCGGGCGGTTCGAAATGCTTGGAGGATCTTGGACAAGGTCAAGCTTGAGTTTCTCAACCCATGCCCCGCGTCTGAAGTCTTACCATTGTAAATGTGTCCTCTTTATTTTGTATGAACTTCTTGAAGTATGAGTGACAAGTTTTATTATGTCTTTCCATGTTTGCATGCCTTTCTCTGGGATTTTATCATTTTGCCACTGTTGTTGTTGGTGCTTTCAATATGCAGGGTGTTACTCCATTTTTCTTTTGTTTTAATGTACATCAGGTTTAGGCCTCACGTATTCTGCACGTGGGGTCCCTTGACGGGGCAGTTCACAAAATCTTCCCATGCCCTATTTTCAGTGCACAATATCAGACGCAGAAAAAAGGGCCTTGGAAATAGTTCCATCTCCTTGATTTTCGATGCCTTTCCTTTTTTGGGCCTTGGAAATAGCTTCACCATGCAAGATCTTCCGCGCACAGCACTTAATGCACTTCTTTATATTCTTGAGGCCATAGCCTATTTTCTCCTCACAGAGAAATTCATTCCCATATTGACGTGATTTAATTTGAGGAGTATCTGAGTGCTATGGCCTGCAACCGTCCACACGCTCGTCGACAGCCATGGGAAGTGCCTATCGAGGAGATGATCCCCCGCTTTGCTGCTCGGTTAGTGGATCCACTTCTTACCGACGACGAATGCGACTCAGCCATGCATGAACTCTCGATCCGTAGGGGGTCCCCCCTCCCGATGGGTTCCTTCTGGCTCCGGATGATTCTCACGGCCGTGCTTGCCGACATCCCTCCTCACCCGGCGGAGATGACCCTGGCGATGCTCGACGCGGCGGAAGAAAAGCTCGAGGGCTTTCATGAAGCGTGCCTGATTACTCAGGCTTTGAAGGATTGCTCAATTCATCTGCTGAGCCAAATCAAGGCCCGGCGAGCTATTATGTCTGCTTTCGCGGACGAACACGGCACCAATCGATGGGGAGCGACTCCTCGTGAGAACCGTCGCTTTGATGTGCTGGAGAAAGCAGAGAGTGAGATGGAGAATTTTGTCCTCTGCTTCGTTAACCCCTGTGCCGTTGATCCCATGTTTGGTGATCTTTTCCCACCAATGTAGTGTGTTTGAATCAATGTACTCCTTTAATCATTGGTGGTTTGTATGCTTTCTGTTGAATTTTCATGCTTGTCAGATAGTCGTACGTGTGTCTTGCTTGCGTAAATGAGCCGTTTGTTTTTCTTTAATTACGAGCACCATCGTTACGTTGCATGCACATCAGTGCCTTAGGCAACATTTCCTTTTAAACATTCGTACAGTTGCAAATGCGTGCCTGATAGGATACAGATCAGAAACTTGCCACGTTATCTCCCGTATCGGGCGGTTTGCGCTGGCTTTAGATCGAGTATTGTTTGTTGAAGGGAGGTTTATAAATGAAGACATATTCTTCTCTTCAGTGGTGTGTCCCCTTTTTATTGAATGTATTCTGTGGATATTCTATCTTGATCTCCTTGCAGGACAACGATGGCTTAGGGTTCAGGGTTAAGATCTGCTTTCTAAGGCTTTTGCATCTTATGAGCCACGAGGGTCTCATAAAGAGTTTTTCTCCCTACAGGTCGAGAGGATCCCATAGGTGTAAGTTCTTCTTAGAGATCGTGAGGATTCTTAAGCGGGTTTTCCCTTGAGAGTCGTAAGGATCTCACAAGGGAGTTTTTTCTTCCTCGCAGGTCGTGAGGACCTGCAAGTGTTGGATGTGGTCGCCCTTATCCGTGTTTCACGGGGTCAGGGGTCGCTCAAGGTATCGTAGTTTAAAGACGTCGCGGTCAAGGTTAAGGACCTCATAGTCCGTGGATTTAGGGACTCCACAGTCCGCTGTTAGTTTTAAGACATCACGGTCAAGGTTAAGGACCTCATAGTCCGTGGATTTAGGGACTCCACAGTCCGATGTTTGGTTGCAGGGACCCGTCACCTCTTTGAAGACGTTGAGGAATTACAACGCCGGGTATCAAAGGAGTGAAGAGATGTACCCTTAAACCAAGGCAGAATCCGTAGGGGATCGGGGTGGTTGATCGTTAGTTTTAAGACATCACGGTCGAGGTTAAGGACGTCATAGTCCATGGATTTTAAGGACTCCACAGTCCGGTATTTGCTCTGGATGCTTCACACGGGTTCACTGCCGTGCTTGGCGAGGATCAGGCTCCGCTCTGGGCGTTTTCCGCTGGGTCAAAGAGTGACGTTATCCGCGTTCCACGTAACCAGGAATTTTGCACTAGATGCTTCACACGGGTTCACTGCCGTGCTCGGCGAGGACTAGGCTCCGCTCTGGACGTTTTCCACGGGGTCAAAGAGTGACATTATCCGCGTTCCACGTGACCAGGAATTTTGCACTAGATGCTTCACACGGGTTCACTGCCGTGCTTGGCGAGGACTAGGCTCCGCTCTGGATGCTTCACACGGGTTCACTGCCGTGCTCTGCGAGGACCAGGATCCGCTCTGGACGTTTTCCACGGGGTCAAAGAGTGACGTTATCCGCGTTCCACGTGACCAGGAATTTTGCACTAGATGCTTCACACGGGTTCACCGCCGTGCTTGGCGAGGACTAGGCTCCGCTCTGGACGTTTTCCACGGGGTCAAAGAGTGACATTATCCGCGTTCCACGTGACCAGGAATTTTGCACTAGATGCTTCACACGGGTTCACCGCCGTGCTTGGCGAGGACTAGGCTCCGCTCTGGACGTTTTCCACGGGGTCAAAGAGTGACATTATCCGCGTTCCACGTGACCAGGAATTTTGCACTAGATTCTTCACACGGGTTCACTGCCGTGCTCGGCGAGGACTAGGCTCCGCTCTGGATGCTTCACACGGGTTCACTGCCGTGCTCTGCGAGGACCAGGATCCGCTCTGGACGTTTTCCACGGGGTCAAAGAGTGACATTATCCGCATTCCACGTAACCAGGAATTTTGCACTAGATGCTTCACACGGGTTCACTGCCGCGCTCGGCGAGGACTAGGCTCCGCTCTGGATGCTTCACACGGGTTCACTGCCGTGCTCTGCGAGGACCAGGATCCGCTGTGGACGTTTTCCACGGGGTCAAAGAGTGACATTATCCGCGTTCCACGTAACCAGGCATTTTGCACTAGATGCTTCACACGGGTTCACCGCCGTGCTTGGCGAGGACTAGGCTTCGCTCTGGACGTTTTCCACGGGGTCAAAGAGTGACATTATCCGCGTTCCACGTGACCAGGAATTTTGCACTAGATGCTTCACACGGGTTCACTGCCGTGCTCGGCGAGGACTAGGCTCCGCTCTGGATGCTTCACACGGGTTCACTGCCGTGCTCTGCGAGGACCAGGATCCGCTGTGGACGTTTTCCACGGGGTCAAAGAGTGACATTATCCGCGTTTCACGTAACCAGGAATTTTGCTGATTGTATCCGCATTTCACGGGATGGAGGTTTGACTGTTGGCGATATGTATACCATCGAGCCATGGAACTGGGAGTTGCCGCTGTTCCGCTTAGCTTGAAGTTGTGTCCATTGTTACGAGACGAGTGTTGGGATGATCTCTAGGTCGCTTGTGGCCCGTCGAGATTTAGCTTCTTTCTTTGGTGAAACCTGGGAGAGGGAGGCATGTTCCCTTTTTGTTTATGCCATTGGATTGTATACAGGGTGTGATGGAACATCACCTGTAAGGCATACATTTTCTTTTTATTTTATTTCTTTTTCCGCGATGCTCTATCGTTTCAGCTTTTATATCGCGAAGGTCGCGATTGCCCCATCATTTCGGCTATTTTTTGCGGTGCCCAATCATTTCGGCTATTTTTTTTATTTTCGCTCGCTGTTTTTTATTGCGAGTTGCCCCATCATTTCGGCTATTTTTCATGCATACATTTTTACTTGCTGTTTTTTATTGCAAGTTGCCCCATTATTTCGGCTATTTCGTAGGCATGTGTGGCTTGTTAGCTTTTTCGCCGCAAGCTTGGATTTTAGACACCGATTTCGGCATCAGCACCGCTGCAACTGGGATGCTGCCAGGAGCGAATCATCATTTGCCTATGTCGATATTGAACAAAGGTGGCTTAGTAAACAGGGTTAAGGGTCCTGTCGACCAAGGCTTTTGACTTCCTGAGCCGTAAGGGTCTCACAAAGGTTTTTCTCCCTACAAGTCGTGAGGATCTTGCAGGTGTATTTTCTCCTTAGGGATCGTGAGGATTCCTAAGTGTATGTTCCTCTGCAAGTCGTAAGGATCCTACAAGAGGGCTTTCTCCTTATGGGTCGAGGGGACCTACAAGGGTTGGACTTTGCTGGGGAAATGTTTTTTCGCGCCCGTGGATTGTATACAAGGGTCAGTATTGAGCCTCTTGTAGGGCAATATCGAAGGTTGTGGAGGATTTGCTTAAGAACAGGTTTAGGTTTTTGCAACTTAAGACTTTCAAATCTCATGAGCCGTGAGGGTCCCATAAGAGAATTCTCCTTACGAGTCGTGAGGATCTCGTAAGTGTATTTTCTCCTTAGGAATCGTGAGGATCCCTAAGTGTGTTGCTCCTTTGTGAGTCGTAAGGATCTCACGCAGGTGGTTTCTCCTTACAAGGTCGAGAGGACCCTACAAGTGCCTTTTAACGAGGTTGCGCCCTTTCGGGTTTTCACAAACACTCGCCGGTAGTTGTTTCCTGATTTAAAATCAGGAAAGCTTCTGGGAAAAGCTTCAGAAGAGGGTCACGTGCTTACACGTGACTAGCGGTCACGTGTTGGCACGTGATACCTAAGCACATCATCAGGGCAAGTTCAGCTTCCTGATTACGATGAAGAAAAGGGGCTTCAGAAAGAGTCACGTGCTCCCACGTGACCAGGGTCACGTGGCGACACGTGACATTTAAATGCAAGTGTCAAAGGCAAACCGGTTCCCTGATCAAGTCAAGGAAAAGGCTTCAGAAGAGGTCACGTGCTCCCACGTGATCAGGGTCACGTGTTGGCACGTGACGTTCAAAGCAGCAGACTCGTTCTCCAGTTGAACCAAGGAAAGAGGCTCCAGACAAGGGTCACGTGCTCACACGTGACCAGGGGTCACGTGGTGGCACGTGACGTTTAAGCAACGATCAGAAGACAGAGCGCAAAAGATAGAGGAAGCCTCGTTCCAAGGGGGTTACGTGCCCACACGTGACCGTGGGTCACGTGCCCACACGTGACCATGGGTCACGTGCCCACACGTGACCGGCTTTCAAAGCCCATTTTGTCAACAGAATTAAATTCTGAAAGAAATTCAAATCTTTCCAAAGGAAAGCGGCTATCTGCAACCGATCAAATTAAAGATTCAGAGGTGATGAAATATCATCTATCTATGGGAAAATCTCGGGTTTGGAAAGATTTCCCCTTTAAATCTAACCGAAACAACAAAGGAGAATCCCTGGATTTGAAATCCAATGGTGAATAAAATTCACCTAATAATCCAAAGGTCCAAAACGAATGATGGATGCAAATCAAATCTCTCAAGGAAGATTCGTCAAAAAACTAATTGACTCGGCTGCTTCTCCTATAAATAGGAGCCAAGAGATACAAAAAAAAAGATATATATATACAGAGACAGGGAGAGAAAAAGAAAAAGAAGAGAGCTTCGATACTTGGAGAAACTTGGATCTTCTGCAAAAACCCTAGGTAAGAAAGGGAAAAGCTCCTTGAAAGAAAAAGAGAATTTAATTCTCAACAGAGTTTAACTCTGATACATAAAACAGAAGAACATATTTCTTCTCTCTTTGATAGAGGATCTGCAAAGTGCACATCTCCCCTTGAGGTTGAGAATTTAATTCTCAATGGGTTGAGATCCTGCCATGCAGATCCAAAACATAGAGATAGAATGCAAGCACGAGAATTTAATTCTCACAGAACTATAGGAATTTAATTCCTTTCAAATAAAATTAGGGCTTGACCCTGTATCATGGGAATTTAATTCCTTCAGAACAAAAAGAAACAGGGTTTAACCCCAATTAAGAACTTAGTTCTGTCGAAACAACGGGAATTTAATTCCCTTAATCATCATTTAACAGGGAATGGGAATTCAATTCCTTAAAAGTATTAGGGTTTAACCCTATTCAGTTCTTCACATATACGAGGAATTTAATTCCTACGGAAGATTCAGAGTTCAACTCTATTCAGAATATAAACCTTCAAAAGGAAGTAGGAATTTAATTCTGAAATTTAAAGCCCGAGGAATTTAATTCCTGAAAAAAGATTAACAAAGCCTCTAAACAAAATACATAGAGGCAGGGTCACGTGTTACCACGTGACCCCCCCAAGAGATCTACAGAAAGCCCCTTTGAGGCAGCACCCCACGTGACCCACGTGACCCTCGGCAGAAGCTCTAATATATAGGCATTTGAATGCCCATCACGTGATGGCACGTGATGCTCTGAAAGACGCGATAACCTCAGCAGAACAAATGAAGGGAGGGCGCTCTCACGTGCTGCCACGTGATCCCTCTTGCCTTAGTGTTTAACACTAAATTGAAACTCTCGAACCCAGTGTTAAAACACTGTTGGGCCTTAGTGTTCAACGCTAATTAAAAAGCTTTATTTGCAGTGTTCAACACTGATCTGTTTTAGTGTTTAACACTAATTTGAAAAGCCTTGTTGCTGGTGTTTAACACCAATTATCTCTTAGTGTTAAACACTAACTTGTCAACCTCATTCCCAGTGTTCAACACTGACTGCTCTATAGTGTTTAACACTAGGCTTTGGCCCAATTGGCCTAAATGGATAGAGGCAAAGCTTCTCCTGATTGGACTTAGCCCAAGATGGCCATAAGTCCTCAATTTGTGATTAACTGGGCCAATGGGCTCATAACATAATTAATTCGTCTTGATCCCAAATTGGGCCAAGGACTATTTAATCCACTCCGGTTCTAGGGTACATCTCTTCACTCCTTTGATACTTGGCATTGTAATCCCTCAATGTCTTCAAAGAGGTGACGGGTCCCGACGACCACACATTGATACGGACTGTGGGGTCTTTAAACCCGTGTTTAATGCAAAATTCCTGGTTACGTGGAACGCGGATAATGTCACTCTTTGACCCCGTGGGAAACGTCCAGAGCGGAGCCTGGTCCTCGCAGAGCACGGCAGTGAACCCGTGTGAAGCATCCAGAGCACATAATGGACTGTGGGGTCCTTAAACCCATGGACTACGACGTCCTTAACCTTGACCGAGATGTCTTAAAACTAACAATGGACTGTGGGGTCCTTAAACCCATGGACTACGACGTCCTTAACCTTGACCGAGATGTCTTAAAACTAACAATGGACCGCAACGTCCTTAAAACTACCCATGGACCGCAATGTCCTTAAACTATAACAATAGAGCCCCGTATGCTCTTTTGTCGGATCTAAACGGTCCCGTTTAAGTTGATCTTAGCCTCAAAGATGGCTAACGTATCCTTAAACCTTCAAACAGAGTGGACTATAAATCCCCCCAATTAACTCTGGCTCGAGGGTACATCTCTGAACTCCTCTGACATCCGTCGTTGTAATTCTTCAACGTCGTCAGAGAGGTGACGGGTCCTGACGGCCATACATACGTTGGACCACTAGGTCCCTAAACTGGAACATTAGAGCCAATTGCTCCTTTGCCGGATCTAAACGATCCCGTTAAGTTGATCTTAGTCACAAAGTTAGACTAACGTATCCTTAACAAACGTTTGAGTTGATCTTAGCCTCAGCCTCAAGTATGGCTGATGTATCCTCAAACCAAACCCCCAAACCCAAATCTAAGATAATACGGATTTGGACTAGTCCACGCCCTACGGGCGACGACATAACTCAGTCTCCGTAAACAATCCACGGGCAACAAAACACAAAACAAACACCCACGACACGAAGTGACCAGCTGGAGAAGGAGAAAGTTGTTACCGCGATGCGGTAGCGTAATTAACTGCAGGGGCTTGCGCCTGCAGGGAAGAGCGTCCCCACAATCAAAAAACCCCTCAAACGAGGGGGAATCTGACGAAGTCTGCTACATCGGACGCATCCGTCTAAACCTTCGATACATGGTGCCATAAATCAACTTGGAATCTTCGGAGAGGTGAACGGATAGCACCAATTAGCATCTGCCCCGAATCTCAGTGCCAAAACATCGCAGTCTTGTGCGCCGTCTTTCGGAGGGGAACAGATTCTGGCACGCCCGGTGGGACCTTTTCCTCTTTCCACTCCACACTTCGTGTGTCGTGACTCGCGAACCAATCGCGGTTCGCCAATGGCAGCCCTTGGGTTTCAAGATACTAAGAATTGGCGTCTTGCTTACTGCAGAAAGCGAAGGATCGATGGCTTCTACTTCCATGAAATTCTCCAACTGCTCAGACTGCAATTGCAACCAACGCTCTGCCTCGCCGGAGGTATAGCCTACGGACCCCAAGCTGCTTCGCTATTCACAATGCCCGTGGAACAGGTCACTCGCGCCACCACAGGATTGTTCTTTGGGACCATGCTCCCACCGACAAACTTCACCGCTCCAGCGCTGACAACGGAAGCTCTCAAGAAGTCGGTCTTTGATCGTCTTACCCCTGCCGCGGCTCCTCTCAACGAGTCGCCCAACGTCAACGCCTCGGTCTTCTCTAGATTGGGCCAGAAATCCTGCGAACCCATCATGGGACCTACAATCTCAGAGAAGGCTGCTTCTAAGAAGGTGCCCGCTCCTGCCCCCGAAGTCGTCAAGGCAGCTTCTCCGGCCAAAAGGTCGGTCTTTACAAGATTGACGGCTTCAGCTCCCGCTCCTGCTGCCCAAAGGACATCGGTCTTTGACAGGCTAATACCAACTGCGACCCCCCACCCAGACAGGGGGCAAGACGAAACCATTCTTACCGCTGACCCTACACCGTCCGCTCGACACGCTCGACGTCGCCATTGGCGCCGAGTAAGGAAGGCTGGGGGCAACTCCCCCTCCGGGTTGACTCCATCGGCCGCGGTGGCAGAGGTTAATGCTGCTGTTCCAACTGGGAACAGCTTTGAAATGCTAAATAAGGTGCGAAGGAATTCTCCTACGGCAGTGCTGAAGAGGACACCTCCCTCATTAAAAAAGGTTGTCGAAATAAAACCCGAACAACCCCGATCTCCTCAACGGCTGTCTTCCAAAATCTATAAGGTTTGGCGGCAGGCACGGGACTCGATCATCGATCCAAACTTCTCCCGCCAGCACAAGAAGCTGAAAATCCAACCGGAAGCTGGTCATCAGGCTAAACCCCAAAAGGCTGTCTGGACGCCCACCTCAACGGCCCCCTCAACCTCCATGGCTCATAAAAGGAGGAGGCCAGAGAAAACCCCACAGCATGCAACGACGGCTAAAAGCACTGAGCCCAGACGCCCTAAGTCTGGGGGCATGATGGTGCACACTGTTTACATGGCCTCTGGAAAAGAGGAAAGCCGCACTTCTACGGGCCACCGACCGCTAACCCGATCCGTGACGAAGGCTCAGGAGCAGCAACAAAAGCTTCAAGAAATGATGAATGCTATGGCCGCGCTCACCGGGCCAAAAGAAAACCCAGAAACGTCCTCAGACGCACGTCGGGAGGAAGAAACCGATGCTGAATTCCTTCGCCGGACACTGGAGAAAAGGGACAAAGAGGCTGCTGAACAAGCGGCCAACATACAACGGATGGGCCTTCTCTTCCAAGATGTGATAGGAATGATGATCCAGCAGGACTGACCCGCCGAGGATCCCCCAATCGTTCTTGAAGACGACCGAGGAGAAACGTAAAATCCACCACCAGCCCTCTCAACGGCCAAGGAGGAGGCAATCTCTAAGGCTGACTTGGCTGACTACATAGCCCAGAAAATCCGGGTTCATCACGCGACTGAGGCAGCTGGTCAAGTCGTGAAAACGGGGCGGCCGTATCCGAGCTGGTACGACCAAATCAAATACCCGCAAGGCTATACGATACCAAAATTCCTCGTGTATAAGGGGACCGGCAATCCCCATCAGCATGTCGCCCAGTTCCGGGCCCTCTGCGGTAACACCGGCGGTGATGATAAACTGTTGCTCCGCCAGTTCGTGGGCAGCTTATCAGAAACTGCATTCGAATGGTATTCGGAACTCCCGAACGATTCTATCAAAACGTTCGCTGAAATGGAGCTGTTGTTCACTCAGCGATTCGCAAGTGCCAGCGAACGCACTCCAATAACTGCACTGATTAACGCCAGGGTAAAACCGGGCGAAACCTGGGTCCAGTACACTATACGCTGGCGGAACTTGTGGTCGAGATGTGAGCAACGCATTGAGGAAGCACCTGCGGTGGGCATGTTCGTGGGAACTCTAGACCCTCACACAACTATCTCCCAGTTTATGATGTTCTTTAAGCCAACCACATTCCAGGCTTTAATCGACAAGTTGGCTCTGATGGACCAGATGGGTCATAGACCGCCTCCCCCGAAGTCGGAACCTCGGAATGACAAGGGTAAAGGGAGGGCAACCTTTGTTGCGAATGCCAAACAGCAACCTAACGCCCCGAAACCGGTAGATCAACTCGAGGAAAGGCGTCGGTATTATAATGAGAAGATGAAGCGTCCCTACTCGTTCCCATGGGACAAGACGAAACGGTTATTCGAGCTGGCAATACGCAACAGACTTATAAACCTGCCAAATCCAAGGCGACCGCCGCAACCCACCGAGGCGAATAACCCTAACTATTGCCCTTACCATCAAACGATAGGCCATCCGATTGAAGATTGCTTCGTCTTCAAAGGATGGATTGAAGACCAGTACCTCCAGGGGAAGTTTGTACTGTCCGAAAAGTGGAAGGTGAACACACCACAGCAGCATGCTCCTAGGAAAGCGGATACACCGGGGGCAACATGTTCTTTTATTGAAGAAGCTCCATGGGAGGTCGTGCTATCAACTAAAACCAAAAGAATGCTGAGAGACCTTCATGCGTGCCCTGCGATCGAATGGAAGGACCCTCTTGAACCTCAAATCATCAAAGGAATGTTGAAGCCCCGCCCAATTACGAAGATTCGCGATAAGGGCCCAAATACTCACGCCCAACCGTCAAAATTTTCGAGGAAAAAGAAGAAGAAATCCAAGAAGCCCGTGAAGCTTGAAAACGAACATACGAACTTGCAGAAGCAAATCGACGCGTTGGAAGAATACAATCAGAAGGCGCGAACTCCTGTCACACTGCAAGAGTTCCTCAACCACATCTTTCAAGAAGAAGATGATGGAGAGAGCTCGTCGGATGAATCCGAAGGATATGTGGCGAGTTGTAACGTAATCTCCCACTCGTTTACCGATGATGGGAAAACTCCTGGCACTAAAAAGCTGGAGGCAGAGCCTGTACCAGAGCGTGCATGGCCAACAGACGAAATGATCGACGCTTTTCTAGACGAGATTCGTCTAAAATGTAAAGCGGACCAGGAGCGTGAGATGGCCACATCGGAAGGAGCCAAACGCGGGCAACTAAACGAAAGAGTTGAACTACCCCTGCCAGAGCGAAAGGCATCCGAAGTATACAAGAAGATATTCAAGACAAGGAAAAGGTTTGCCAAAGCCATGTCAATGGGAATGAAGCTACCGCCCTCGGAAGGAAACGCACACGATGGGGTGGAGAGGCACCCTAATTATTGCACATATCACCGGAAAATATCACACCCCACGGAGGAGTGCGACGCCTTTAAGATATGGTGGCAAGGATATGTCGCTCGTCGGCAACATGTTAAGCGCATGAAACGCAAGATCCGTCGGGAGCGAAGAAGTACCATCGATGGGCACAACAGAACTATTGGCAACTGTTACATGGTTAACGCCGGGGGGTCACAAGTTCTCACCTTTGGGAGCGACTCTAACGAAGAAATGGCTCTGGGCCCTCTCTTCAAAGAATCCGTGTTGGGGAAAGAGGAGGAATCGGAGATCTGCGAGAATATTCAGCTGCGCAATCGCACACTCCCAGAAAAGAATCTCGGGCCCGGGAATAGAAAAGATAAGGGAAAGGAAAAGGTCGCTGAAGATATCACTTTAGATGACCAAGTCATGAGAGAGCTGGCTGCCAAAGACCCTCCTAGGAAGAGTAAGGTGGACTATAACATCCTCGCGCACCTAAGGAAGCTACCTTCTCAGCTTAGCATTCTCGATGCCCTCCTATTATCAAAAGAAGCGCGAGACTCACTAATTAAGGCGTTACAAGAACCTGAGCAATTCCAAGCCTTCCTCGCCACTGAAAAGATGAAGGATGAACTGGAGGAAGTGCATACGGCCGACGTCACTTTCGGTGATGAAGACCTCCTTCTCGGGACGTGCGACCACAACCGTCCCCTATATGTCTCCGGATACTGCCATGATATCAAGATAGGCAAGATCCTGGTGGATAATGGATCCTCCGTCAATCTCCTTAATGTTCGGGTGTTGAAGGAAATCTGCATGAGCGTGCAACACCTCGCTCGTGACAAAATCACTATCTCCGGTTTCGATTCACAATCGTCACGGACTCTCGGATCTGTGATATTAACATTACGCTTTGGACTTCTTGTCACAGACATCAAATTCCATGTCATTGACGCCAAGACCTGCTACAACGCCTTACTCGGCCGTCCTTGGCTACACGAGTACAATATCATCCCTTCTACACAACATCAGTGTATGAAGTACTTTAAGGATGGTTTCGAGTATACCGTAACAGGTGAGTTAAACCCATTTTCCGTGAACGAAGTCCGCAAATACGAAGATGCGAAGTACTTTTCGCCAGATTTCGAGGATACAGAAAGGAGTCGCAATCCGGGGAACAAAACCGCCGCCACCATCCCGATTTTCGGGAGCGATACCGAAGAAGAGGAAGAGATAGTTTATGCAGGGCCATCTCAACGCAACAACCTGGGGACGCCCGCCCCCGTGTTGGTCTTCGGAAGCGATTCAGAAGATGAAGTTAATGCTGTGTTCTCCAATCGGCTGTCAATACAAGCACCCCCTGGCGATGACCATAGTTTGCAAATCACCATGGTGCCGCGAGAACACTACAAGGATCTCGACACGCTTCAGGCTCACGATGTACAGGACCTGCAAACATTTTACGTCCCTCCCAGGCGAAGGGGTGAGAAGGTGATCCTATTCTACCGATCCTCAGAGTCGAAAATAGAGAAAGAGATCTGGCATGGCACGGATGCTACACTTGACAGGCTCCAACCCATCCGTCTGCCCAGATACTATACAAATGGATTAAAGAAGCTATTGAAGCGCCAAGGAGTACCTTTAGAACAGACCGTTCGACAGGCGCGGTTCTACAACAGGATTTGGGATGTCCCCGGGACTCAACACAAATTTCCCAACGGGAAGATGGAAACACTCGGGCTTGGATACGCAAGAGCCGGAAAACGGGAACGGGCTCACAGTAGCTATGCTATATATACCTTTGACGAAGAGGAGGACGCCCTGTCAGGAGATGCCAACCCCCCATCAAAACTAGACCCCGCGATTAAAGCGCCGAGTCCGTCGTTTGAAGAACGAATGGGCAAGCCTATCAGGAAAATGGGTCAGAAAGCTCGGGAAGACCACAACCGCGAAATGGCCATCTACGAGAAAGCCAGGACGCAACGTCTATCTCAACGTGCTGCAAAAGACAAAGACGCTTATCCTTGTCAATCCGTTGTACGAGAGGCCCGACGCAGAGACGGAAATAAATCAAGAAGCGGCTCGGGTTTGTCCCTCATGAAGAAGATGAGTCGAGCGTACTCCTTCCCCCGAGACAAAACGGGGAGGTTACTTAACCTCGCCATAAAACATCAAATGATCACGCTTCCAGAGTCTAGACATCCTGAGCAAGCTAGCAAGGCTTCTCATCCGAGTTATTGCTCTTATCACCGAGCCATAGGACATCCTACCGAAGACTGCTTCACCTTCAAGAACTGGGTCGAGGACCAGTACCGACGGGGCAGATTCGCTTTATCCGACGGCTGGAATGTGACGCCACCGCAAAAGCATGAGCCCAAGGCCGCAAGAGCAGAACCGGGTCCACCTCAGTCCAGGGAGCGGGTTCGCACTTGTTATACGATTACGATATTAGGAGAAGAGCCCGAGAACGTAGATGACCTTTCCCGGTGCTTTGAGAACAGCGATGATGAGGTGATCTCGGAATTTCCGCCCGCTCCGAAAGAACTGGAAGATGGTATACATACTACTGAAGATAACCTCAAGAAGATTGAGTTGGGATCGGCAGACGACCCGCGACCGACATTTGTCAGCGAGCTGTTATCCGAAGAAAAGGTGGCTGCGTTAAAGAACGTGCTTCTACGGCATAAAGATTGCTTCGCGTGGAACTACTCCGAGATGCCAGGATTGGATCCGGAGATTGCTGTGCATAGATTAGCAATATCCCCAGATATCAAGCCAGTCAAGCAGGCGCCAAGAAGGATGCGATTCGAGCTTGAGATGAGCATCAACGCCGAAGTCAAGAAGTTGATCGATTCTGGATTTATCCAAGAAGTCCAATACCTCGACTGGATCGCCAATATCGTCCCGGTAATGAAGAAGAATGGGACGGTACGCATATGCGTGGATTTCAGGGATCTCAATAAAGCCTGTCCAAAGGATGATTTCCCGGTGCCGGTAACCGAGCTAATGATAGATAACACGTCCACTCACGAGGTTTTCTCCTTTATGGACGGTTCATCAGGATACAATCAGATAAAAATGCATCCCGAAGACCAGAAGCACACCGCTTTCCGGACCCCTTTGGGTATATTCTGCTACAGGGTTATGCCCTTTGGTCTAAAGAACGCTGGCGCTACCTATCAAAGGGCCATGACAAAAATCTTCGATGACCTTATACATGACATCGTCGAGTGCTATATCGATGACCTCGTAATAAAGAGCATGTCATACGAGGAGCATTTAAAGCATCTGGAGACTGTATTTCAACGCCTTCGGCAATATAATTTGAAAATGAATCCCCTCAAATGCGCGTTTGGAGTCTCCTCGGGCAAATTTCTGGGATTCATCGTTCGACACCGAGGTATTGAAATAGATCCGTCAAAGATTAAGGCGATCATGGAAATGCCTCCGCCAAGAACCCTCAAGCAGTTGCGGTCTCTCCAAGGGAAGCTCGCATACATCCGGCGGTTTATCGCTAATCATTCGGGCAAATGCCGTCCTTACAGCCACCTGATGAAAAAGGGAACTCCATTCGTTTGGGATCACAAATGTCAAGGTGCACTAGACGAGATCAAGCAGTACCTGCAGAACCCTCCAGTGTTGGCTGCTCCAGTGAAGGGAAAGCCTCTCATTCTTTACACGGCCGCCCTCGAAGGTTCTTTGGGCGCATTATGGGCACAAGAGAACGATCAGGGGAAAGAAAGAGCACTTTACTACTTAAGTCGAGTGCTGCTGGGGGCAGAAAGCAACTATTCCCCCATTGAAAAGCACTGCCTGGCGTTGATCTTCGCAATAACAAAGCTTAGACATTACGCATTAGCACATGAAGTCCGTCTTATTTCGAAGGTGGACCCTCTCAAATATCTGATGTCGAAAGCCATATTGACGGGACGACTCGCTAAGTGGGCCCTGCTCTTGATGGAGTTCTCGATAACGTATCAACCTCTCAAGGCAGTGAAAGGCCAGGCCATTGCCGACTTCCTCGCCGAGCACCCGATACCGGCCGATTCTCCTCTGAACTGTGATTTGCCGGACGAGCATGCATTTGATGCGATTAGCGGCGGAAGCACCCGATGGGAACTCTATTTCGATGGAGCGTCCTCCATAAAGAAACAGAAACAAGGTATCCCAATGATCAAATCAGGGATAGGCCTCATCTTTGCAACTCCACAAGGAGGAATAATGCGCTTCGCCTTCTCCTTAACAGAGCCGAGGACAAACAATGAAGCCGAATATGAAGCTCTGATAGCAGGCCTCGAGATCGCCATCGACATGGGGATTGAAGACCTCCTTATATACGGGGATTCTCAGCTGGTCGTTAGTCAAGTAAATGGTGACTAACAAACGTGCAAGCCGGAGTTGGTGAAGTACGGCGAAAGGGTGCGACAACTATTGACCCAAATTCCCTCCTATACCTTGGAGAACATACCCCGCGCGGAAAACAGCAAAGCAGACGCGTTGGCTAAACTTGCTAAAGAACTGGCTGACGAGAACCTCGACGACGTCAGAATCGTGGTACAAAGCCGCCGAGTGCTCGCCCCGGCAGAAATATCTCCGGAATCATGCGAAGAAAAGGGAACGACTGAGCAGACGACCCTACAAATAAAAGACCATGAGAAGGCCGAAGACTGGAGGGAAGTCTTCATAGACTACTTTAAGTCCCACCGAATGCCCGAAGAAGCGTCCTCAAGACATCAGCTCATGAAACGAGCTTTATCTTTCGCTTTTGTCAACGATATTCTATACAAGAGATCGTTTGATTCTCTATGGCTGAGATGCTTAGGACCTGACGAAGCAGAAAGAGTCATTCATGAAGTTCATGATGGACTTTGCGGTTCTCACCAAGCAGGCCCAAAGATGAAGTTAAAAATTAAACGGATGGGTTATTACTGGCCCACGATGATCCAGGACTGCCTCGAGTATGCGAAGCAATGCCACTCATGCCAGATTCACGGAGACTTCATCCACCAACATCCGAATCCACTGCACCCGACGCTGGCTAGTTGGCCATTCGAAATGTGGGGGACTGACATAGTCGGCCCCATTGAGCCAGCATCATCCCGGGGACACCGTTTTATTCTGGCGACAACTGATTACTTCTCCAAATGGGCAGAAGCAGTACCACTGAGGGAAGTGAAGACGGAGAATATCCTCCATTTCTTCAAGACGCACGTCATCTATCGGTTCGGAACTCCACGGCGGATTATCTCCGATAACGGGCCGGCCTACCGAAGCCATAAGATTAGCCGCTTCGCACAGCAGCACAATATAGACCGGAGATATTCTTCGGTTTACAATCCACGAGCTAACGGTCTGGCCGAGGCCTTCAATAAGACCTTGACGAAGATCATAAAAAAGACCGTTTCCAGGAATAAGAGAGACTGGAACGAAAGGCTGCAAGAAGCCCTTTGGGCTTATCGAACTACATTCAAGACGGCCACGAACACAACGCCGTACGCGTTGGTATTTGGGACGGAAGCAGTGCTCCCCCTCGAGATAGAGTTACCCTCTCTACGAGTAGCAGTCCACCACGAGCTGACGAACGAAGAAAATGCTCACCTTCGGCTTGAGGAGCTTGATGCCCTCGATGAAACCCGGCTCATAGCGCAACAACATCTAGAGGCCTACAAAGCAAAGATGACGCGCTCATACGAAAGATTGACCAGGCCAAGGGCATTCCGCCAAGGCGAACTCGTACTAGTGGTCAAAAGACCTATGATCCCTAATCGCGCCAAGCGAGGAAAATTTGAGCCAAACTATGAAGGCCCGTACATTATAGACAAGGTCTACCAGGGTGGAGCCTATCTACTCATAGACATGCACGGTGAAAGGCCTTTCAGGCCAATAAACGGCCGCTTCTTAAAGAAGTACTATGCTTAATGAGCCACAGCCGGGGTCAATGATAGATGACGACGACTATGTCCGCTCGCTGTCTTCCTAGGCTCAGACTTTACAAGCAGCAGCCGGCCTTCCCATATCGACGGACCGAAACGTCCTTAAACTAACGACGGACCGAAACGTCCCTAAAACTACTACCGCAGCATCTTTAGGCTGACGAGATAAAAAAAAAAGAGAGAAAATATATATATATATATATATATATATATGAAAAAGAATAAAAAAAAACGGTATGTCCATAAGCAAAATGGGCACGGATGAAAACCCGA